>ML780598.1:1759211-1772946 GCA_009831015.1 Picea engelmannii
TAATGGTGATTCCCCTCACACTTGTTAATGGTATACATTAATGACCGATAATCAAGTGGTTTCTACCATGTTTGACATCATGACATCTATTCACATGGTTAGAATCATACTAGTTCGGGATTGGGAGGAAGACACTGAGAATCGTTTAGGCGCCAACTAGTGCTATGTTCCTAACTGAGGCTATGATGGAGAACAATCTTACTAATATACACTGCCACATAGATCCACTTTTTATTGGTCTATGGCTATGTTGTTGTCATATCATAGATCCACAGTGTAATTTTTCGTGGCTACGAATTGATTCAATTACGAATATATCGATCCACGTTGTATTTTTGGTGGCCATATCGTTAGTCAACAATGTTATGGATCCGCAGTGTATTGGTTGGAAACCATGCTTTAAAGTCCATTTTGTACTGAGCATGGGTATGCCTACCTAAATATGATTCATATCTATGTTGTTTGATGTTTGTTTGCAACTTCCATGCGACTCTCCTATTCCAAGAACCCCTTGGTACACATCATTTTGTAAAATGTTTCGACCATCGATTTCTCTTCTAACCTCACACTTTAGATGTAATCTGTTACACACCAAATTTCCACGCTACTAAGTGGGGCACTTATGTATTGTATTCTACTAAGTGTCGTAAATGTTGACACCATGACTAAATGTTGGCTATGTTCCCTAAGACATGGTGAATGAGATAACATTGAGAAAATGTCGAAGCCTAACCACATTCCCTAAGTTTTGAGCCCTGTTAGAGTATAAACGCTCCCCTGCCCATGTATAGGGAGTGTTGATCCTTTATCAATTGTGTGGGAGCATTAGTAATGCGCTATGGCTAGTGTTGGGTGAAGAACACATGGCCTACACTAAGAGGGGGGGTGAATTAGTGTGTGAACTATTTTAACTATTTCTTTTCACAAGTTACCACTTAAAACATATTTGAATAGATTAAGAACAATCACATTATAATTACAATGAACACAAAGACACCAGATGTTTGTATAAGCCTTTGTATAATAAATATGAACATAGTAGTATGAATATATGTGAGAGAGGATTTTCTTTTAGCACCAACTAAAGTAAGGAGCACCAACCCCTCGGAGAGCACCAACTCTTTACCAAGACCCAGCTTGGCGCAAGACCCAGCTTGCTGATAGAACCCAGTCTATCCAACTAAAGTTTATTCAACTCCAGTAGTAGTGATCCATTATAGAATCAGTTCAATCTTATGATCAAAGGTATATCATAAGATACTCATCACCACATTTCATCTTCTCTATAATTCACATTTTCTTTCCTTTGATATCTTCTTGGAATCTCCTTCTGATTTTGATCTTCTGTTTTGAAGTGCAACAAGACTTTCTTCTCACCACTTTTTCTCGTTTATATAATCTTCAAACTGGTGTGAAATTTAAAACAACGTGTCCCTTTATTTGAACCATTGTACCTTTTCATTTAAAATGATAATCTGAACTTTAATTAATATCATTTTTTCTTTTTATTTTTTATTCATATTTTCATGATTTATTCTCTTTTAATTATGACTGTGAATCAGTGCATTCTTCGACCATCGCACCTCTTTGATTAATCAATCTTAATTATTGTTTATTTATTTTACGGTGAAGGCTTTCCATAAATTGATCACAATCATGGATCAATTTAATCCTTTAAACTCGATCCCGAATCTATGTTTTATTTACAGAGACCAGATTCCGTGAAGGTGCTTCCTTCAAACCATCACATATGACCATGCCATAAGACCACGGGCTTTACCAACTATAGCGATGTATAGTAAAACGCTTATAGCATATGACCAATGACATAGAACCATAGGCTTACCAACTAAGCGACATACATTATTTCCCTTTAAACCTTTTTACCATATGATCAACGACGGTGACCTCACGCTTAGGAAATTAGACCAAAAGAGCGCTTTATTAAATTAACAGTCATGATTCGATCTCTGATGGGATGGACGTCTGACAGATTTTTGGCATTTTTCCCATCGAGTCTTCATGACTTACTACATTGAAAAATTCCCGATTATGATATCGCCGATACAATCGGAGGATTCACGTTTATCTCGCGGAGATACATCAACGGTCCACTTTAACCTTGCACTCATAATTTTACTGCAAAATCATGACCGCCATGACTTAGTCATTCATCAAGATGGACGGATGTCGTAACTTCGACACTTTGTCATTTCGGCCTTCGTGACCTCGGCCTTTCAACCCTTCATCATTTCGGCTCTTCGTGACTTCGGCCATTCAACCTTTCGTCACTTCGGCTCTTCGACATTTCATCCTTCGCAATTTTTGTGACTTCCATCATGTCAAATATCTGAAGCTGTCAATCTACTAACGTGTGTCCCTTTCGCAATTTCGGCGTTCGGGACTTTGACGATATTTGAGTGTTTTCTTTCCATGCAAAATTCCCGGAGTGTCATAAGTTGCTTATGTCACTTGCTGTCGTGTGACAAACTAAGTAGATACCACGTGTCTCTCTGATTCATGATTTTCACCTACTAGAAATGTTGAATCAACTTGACACTTGTCAGTGTCTGATTGCTTCACGTGTCATAGTTGACATGGTCTATCAACGTGTCTTACTTCCTTGATTTCCAGATCCTTGACTCCTCGACACTCCAAAATTCTGACAGGGGCTTAGCGCTTTGTTAGCTCCTACCTTAACCTTCAGCAATGTGACCACTAGCTATGACCAAGGGCCAAGCTAGAGGAGTGTGTCACAATTTCTCATATCGTGAACTCCTGATATGAGTTGCCTCGCTCAAAACTCGTGAAACTCCAAAATTCTTCATTATAGATCAACGGTCCATGGCCTTGGTGATCCGACGACTGACGAGGTTTCATCACTTTGAACTCACAACCTATTTACCTTACTTGTCTTATCCTTCCACATTGAGATGATCTGACGGCTAACGGGAATCGAGTTTAATCCGACGACTGTTGAGGCTCTCGAAGCAGATCAACGGTCGTCAACTCTCCTCGATCCAATGGTCTGGATCTAATCGCGATTTTGCGTTTTGGTATTTCAGAGGTTAGAGCACATCCCTTCTTTTGACACTTGATTTCTCGATATCTGTTTACGTTGGATCGACATTCCATGACCCTCCATGATCCAATGGTCCAAATCATATCACGATTTCACGTTTCACAAGTTCATGTAACACTGTCTTTGACTTTCCTGATCTGTGAGTCAGCGAAATTCCAATCATTTTCCACATTTCCTCTTGATCCAATGGATCAGATCATTTCGCTACTTTGGAGTGTTTAACTAACTCTTGGGCTTATCCTCCTTGCAGCTCCACTGGATCCAACGGCTGAAGGGTATTCTTGAAGAAGATCCATGGTAGCGATCTTTCAATGGTCCTCAAGACCATGGTCACTCAAATGACTGATGTGCATTGTACCAGATGATCAACATGGTCAAACTCTTGATCGGACAATTGTTGAGCTTCTCATTCTGATCAGACGGCTTCTGAGGCTTCTCGCATTTTTCGGGCACTGATCAATTGTTCAGTATTTTCACTGATCCCGATGACATCTCTACAATCCATTCTTCCTTCAGAGATTTTGGTCAACGAATCATTGTTGATCCTATCATGATCAACAATAGACACGAAATACTTCTGTACTTCTGAGCCTTGATCTTCATACAATTAGTTTATGTTGTTCTCTCCTCCTCATGATCTTGTGCTGTCTATCTCTCCACACAGTTTGACATCTTATGCTAACTGATATACTATTGACATCAATGATAATCTCATCTGATGTACTTCATCATTACAGATCATCACTTCAACTGTTGACATCAATGACAATTTTTCCAACAATCTCCCCCTTTGTCATTGATGTTAACACACTAACTTCATATACAAAACTCCCCCTGTGTTGATGCTTTCCTTTTATGAAGTTTTCCTTTATATGAAGTTTGTATCCCCCTTTGACATCAATGGAAAAAGGGTTTCTTCTCTTATGATATGTCAGTATGATTACTTTTCTGACCATTGGTAAAGCTCTTGTATGTTACTGATCAGACTGAACTTGGGTAACTCTTCCTGTGGACATGTTATGCCAGTCATAGTTGAATGAATCCCCCTGTAAATATTCTCTCACTCTTCTTCTGACTATTCTCCCCCCTTTCTTTTTGAAAAGGTAACTCTTCCTGACAAGGTTTCTTCCCTGTTACTAACTTCCTATCTCAGTTGATTGACATTTTTTGTGTTTCATATGAGTATTTTTCTTGATACAATTTTTTGTAATGATCGAGTCTTTTCAAAAATTAATCGAATTAATTTATTATTTAATACTTCCCCTGAACTTTTACAGATTTTTCTCCCCCTTTATTTCTAAAAGGGTAGCTTTTTCTTCCAGGGTTTCTCCTCTTGTTATTACTGCAATATGTCATGTACCTCATTTTGTACATCAAAATGATGCTTCTGTGAGTGATGTTGTCCTACTGGAACACTGTGCAATTGTAGCTCATCTTTATTCAAATGACCCTTGGTTATGTCCATCGATTCTCATCGATCTCTAACTAGGATACCAATTGTTTTATTTTCTTCATCTTCAGGGTCCTCCTTGGGATGGGGAATATTGGATGCAAAATGACCAAATTTGCCATAGTTAAAACATTTGAAAAGAAGCTTGACTTTATACTTCCTTGATCCTTTCTAGAGTTTTCTAATGAGATTGGCTTCTTCCACATCAGAATCTTCAAGATGGCTGGATTGAGGTTTTTTCTCTTGATTTATCTTTGTCTCAGATGCTTTGAAAGATGTCTCATATTTTGCTGATTTATCATGCCCTATTCTCATTTCATATGCTGTAAAGATTTCATGGAGCTGATCAACTGTGAGTGTATTTAGATCAGATCTATCTGAAATTGAAGAAATCTTTGCATCATATCTCATAGGTAATTACCTTAAGATTTTTTGCACAGTGGGTTTATCTAAATTCTTCTTGTTGTTCTAGTTTTGAAGATTCATATTCAACGTCATTATTATGTGCACCAGAAGCTTCTTTATCCTTGATTTGAGAATTTTCCTTATTATAGATTTCATCCTCCAAACTCCTATTTTTACCATCATCACTTTCGGGAGCAATATATTCATCATGTTTTTTGTTTGGTACTTCAAATTTTCTTTTCCATATTTTATTTACTCTTATTGTCATATTGTATGAAGCATTTCTCATTCTCTGTTTTCTTGAGTTCCAACAGTTATGGGCTTTGTGGCCATATCCACCACAACTATAGCATCTCATAATGTAACACTGTGTAGCAATATGTCCAACATGATTGCAGTTCCAACATCTTATATTGTTGTTGAACCTACCAACTTGTTTTCTTCCATGATGCCTACATTCCAAGTCATTATGACCATATTCATTACAAGAAAAACAATAACCATCAAAGATACTCTCATACCTTCTTTGATTCATCCATGAAGGTGTCTCTCTTCTGAACTTGCTTTGAGGTCTATGACTAGATTCTGGATGTCTTCCATGATCTGATCTTCTAAATTTTGTAGTGTTGCTTTTATTTCTTGAACGTGAAGAACCTGAGTCATGCATGATTTAACTTTTTTCATATGAAGGAGCTTTGTCAGACCCGTCTTCATATTTTTCAAATGAAGGACTTGTGTCAGACCTGTTTTCATCCTTTACAAGTGAAGGAATTGTGTCAGACTTGTTTTCACCTTTTACAAATGATTACTGATCTCTTCCTTATTCTATCCAAGGCCAGATTTGTCATTTGGTGATCTCTGACTATCCAAGATCTCATCCAAGGATATGGATTTGTTCAAGAACTTGTTTTGGGTGTCTGACTTCTCAACCTATTTTCTAAGATTCACAACTTCTGCTTCCAGCTCATGACATGATTCTTCCTTTTTTTCCAACTGATTCCTTACTATCTCTTCTCTTCTTTTGGCTTCTTCAAGTTGGATTTTAAGATTGACATAGCTTTCCCTTAGTTCCTTTAGATCTGCAATGTTTTTGCTTGAGACATCATCTTCCTTATTTTCTTCTTTTGCTTGACTGATTTCATTTTTCAGTCTGTTGATTTTCTCTTCATTTTCTTTTGTTAGATCAACAACTTTTGTTTTCAATCTTTTGATCTCATCTTCTTTGTTTTCTAACTGAATCTTTTGCTCAGATATGATTTCTTTACTGTTTTTGATCTTTTCTTTTATTTCCAGGATATGCTTATGATTGCCAAGCTCATCATCTTCCTTCTCCTTTTCTTTTACTTGACTAATTTCTTTCTTTAGCTTCTCGATCTCCTCTTCTTTCTCTTCTAACTGATTGTCTTGTTCATATATTATTTGATCACTGTCCTTGAGCATTTGATTTATTTTCAAGAGATGTTTTTTACTCTTTTCAAGATATACTTGAGTGTAGTCATGAAGATATCTATAGTCTGATTCATTATGGTGATAGAGGTATTAAGAGAGACTCCAATCAACCTTTTATTTGGCCTTTGATGGTTTTTCTTCTTCTTCTTCCATGGGATAAATGCTAACATAACATTTTGTTATAGTATCTGAGTATTCTTCTTTATTTACAGAGGAGAATTCAATATCACTGCTATTGCAACTGAAATATTGCGGAGAGTCCTTAACTTTATTGATGGATGAGTCTTCATCTTCATCCTTGGCGGATGTGCATAGTCCTATTCTTGTCTTGATTGTATATGATAATCCATTGAGAAGAATCTTGAATGGCACTTCATTGTTCTTCCTTGCTCTTCTTTGGACTGTAATTTTGGATAGATTATTTGATGTAGTTAAGTCCCAGGAATTTCTTACTACTGAACTCCAAACATGATATCCTTTTGACTTCAGAAACTGTTTTATATTTTCTCTCCATGAGGAATAATTTGTTCCATTGAATAAAGGAGCTTCAATTGCAGAGAGAACCATCCGTCCACCCATTTCTTCAGGATCTACCTTCCAGTGTCCAAACTGTGTTTTGAAGGAACCTTGCTCTAATACCAATTGAAGAACACACGACCCACACTAAGAGGTGGGGGGTGAATTAGTGTGTGAACTATTTTAACTATTTCTTTTCACAAGTTACCACTTAAAACATATTTGAACAGATTAAGAACATTCACATCATAATTACAATGAACACAAATACACCAGATGTTTGTATAAGATTTTGTATAATAAATATGAACATAGTAGTATGGATATATGTGAGAGAGGATTTTCTTTTAGCACCAACCCCTCGGAGAGCACCAACTCTCTACCAAGACCCAACTTGGCGCAAGACCCAGCTCGCTGCAAGTCCTAGCTTGATGATAGAACCAAGTCTATCCAACTAGAGTTTATTCAACTCCAGTAGTAGTGATCCATTATAGAATCAGTTCAATCTTATGATTAGAGGTATATAATAAGATACTCATCATCGCATTTCATCTTCTCTGTAATTCACATTTTCTTTCCTCTGATATCTTCTTGGAATCTGCTTTTTCTTTTGATCTTTTGTTCAAAAGAGTAGAGACACTTTCTTCTCACCACTTTTTCTCGTTTATATAATCTTCAAACTGGTGTGAAATTTAAAACAACATGTCCCTTTATTTGAACCATTGTACCTTTTCATTTAAAATGATAATCTAAACTTTAATTAATATCATTTTTTATTTTTATTCTTTATTCATATTTTCATGATTTATTCTCTTTTAATCATGACTGTGAATCGGTTCATTCTTAGACCATCGCGCCTCTTTGATTAATCAATCTTAATTACTGTTTATTTATTTTACGATGAAGGCTTTCCATAAATTGATCACAATCATGGATCAATTTAATCCTTTAAACTCGATCCCGAATCTCTGTTATATTTACAGAGACCAGATTCCGTGAAGGCACTTCCTTCAAACCATCACATATGATCGTGCCATAAGACCACGAGCTTTACCAACTATAGCGATGTATAGTAAAATGCTTATATCATATGACCAACGACATAGAACTACAGGCTTACTAACTAAGCGACATACATTTTGTCCCTTTAAACCTTTTTACCATATGACCAACGACGGTGACCTCACGCTTAGGAAATTAGACCAAAAGAGCGCTTTATTAAACTAACGGTCATGATTTGATCTTTGATGGGATGGACGTCTGACGGATTTTCGGCGTTTTGCCCATCGGGTCATCATGACTTACTACATTCCAAAATTCCCAATTATGATATCGCCGATACAATCGGATGATTCACGTTTATCTTGCAGAGATACATCAACAGTGCACTTTAACCTTGCACTCATACTTTTACTACAAAATCAAGACATCCATGACTTAGTCATTCATCGAGATGGACGGATGTCGTAATTTCGACACTTTGTCATTTTGGCCTTCGTGACTTTGGCCTTTCGGCCCTTTTTCATTTCGTCTCTTCGTGACTTCGGTCATTCAGCCTTTCGTCACTTCGACTCTTCGGCATTTCATCCTTCATGATTTTCGTGACTTCCATCATGTCAAATCTTTGAAGCTGTCAATCTACTGACACGTGTCCCTTTCGCAATTTCAACGTTTGGGACTTCGACGATATTAGAGTGTTTGATTTCCATGCAAAACTCTCGAAGTGACGTAAGTGGCTTACGTCACTTGCTGACGTGTCACAAACTGAGTAGATGTCATGTGTCACTTTGATTCATGATTTTCACCTACCATAAATGATGAATCAACTTGAAACTTATCAGTGTCTGATTGTGCCATGTGTCATAGCTGACGTGGTGTGTCAGCGTGTCTTACTTCCTCGATTTCTAGATCCTTGACTCCTCGACACTCCAAAATTCCGATAGGGGCTTAACACTTTGTTATCTCCTACCTTAACCTTCATCAATGTGACCACCAACTGTGACTAGGGGCCAAGTCAGAGGAGTGTGTCATGATTTCGCATATCGTGAACTCCTGATATGAGTTACCTTGCTCGAAACTCGTGAAACTCTGAAATGCTTCATGACAGATCAACAGTCCATGGCCTCGGTGATCCGACGACTGACGGGGTTTCGACACTTTGAACTCACAACCTCTTTACCTTACTTTTCCTATCCTTCCACATTGAGATGATCTGACGGATGAAGGGAATCGGGTTTAATCCGACGACTGTTGAGGCTCTCGAAGCAGATCAATGGTTGTAAAATCTCCTCGATCCAATGGTCTGGATATAATCATGATTTCACGTTTCAGTATTTCAGAGGTTAGAGCACCTCCCTTCTTCCGACTCCTGATTTCCCGATATCCTCTTACATTGGATCGATGGTCCACGACCCTCCATGATCCAATGGTCCAGATCATATCACGATTTCATGTTTCACGAATTCATGCAACACTGTCTTTGACTTTCCTGATTTGTGAGTCAGCGAAATTCCAATCACTTTCCACGTGTCCTCTTGATCCAACATATCAGGTCATTTCACTGCTTTGGAGTGTTTAACTAACTCCTAGGCTTATCCTCCTTGCAACTCCACTGGATTCGATGACTAACGAGTATTCTTGAAGCAGATCAACGATCATGATCTTTCAATGGTCCTCAAGCCCATGGTCACTCAAATGACCGATGTGCGTTGTATCAGATGATCAACATGGTCAAACTCTTGATCGGATGGATGCTGAGCTTCTCATTCTGATCGGACGGCTACTAAGGCTTCTCGCATTTTATACGCATTGATCAATTGTTCAGTATTTTCACTGATCCCGACGACAGCTCTACAATCCGTTCCTCCTTCAGAGATTTTGATCAACGAATCATTGTTGATCCTATCGTGATCAATAATACACACAAAATACTTATGTACTTCTGAGCCTTGATCTTCATACAATTCGCTTCTGTTGTTCTCTCCTCCTCGTGAACTTGCGTTGTCTATCTCTCCACACAGTTTGACATCTTATGCTGATTGATATACTTTTGATATCAATGACAATCTCATCTAATGTACTTCATCATTACAGATCATTACTTCGACTGTTGACATCAATGACAATATTTCCAACATTGGGGGAGTGTTAGTCTTGTTAGGGAAACCCACCTTTTTCTATGGTCCAATCCCAAGATACTCTTGAGTGGTTGTAGTTGAGGGATGACTCATGAACTCGAGTCATCCATATTCCCTCCATTTTGGGTATTAAATCCTAACCTAAGGAGTTAATATCTCAACCATTCCCTTGAATTGTTATGGTGGTTAAGCCTCTCAAGTTCTATATAAATAAGGCCATTCATGGGTAAAAGGGAGAGAGAATTTTGAAGAGTATGAAACCTATGTTCTTGGGAGATTTAGAGATAGTTCAGAAGCATTCTCATTATCGTCAAACTGTGTACAAATGGGTTTGGAAAGGCGAATATTGGAGGAAATATTGCATCACATCAACATGGTTGTAAGTATCTAATGTTTCTTTCATTAATACAACTTGGCCTATTTTCTCATTCTTGTCTTGCTCAAGTTAATGCATGAATGTATATTATTGTTAGCTTAGTTAGATTAGTTTTTATCTAATGCTGCACACAAGTATAAGAGAAGGGTTGTTTTTATTTTTGCAGGAATATTGCAAGAGTGGTTTCTACTTTCTGACATTGGAGCAACGAGGGAAACCTATGGGAAAAGGTTAGTTAGTATTTCCTTTCTCCTTCTCTTTAAATTTCATGCACAAATAGACATGAAAGACGGATTTTAGTGTTCACTTTTTCTCTTCTATCCTAGACCGATGAAAACCTGGCTAGGGGGAATTCAACTTGTCTGCAGGGTGAAATTTCTCACAACACTATATACAAATTATTTAAATAAATCTTCATACTTCAACATATATACTTACAACCTGTACTTAACACAATGTCGATCAATTATTAAGTTGGCTCTTCTTTATATGTTAACACCTATTAGAAAACATCCATGGATGAGTGTAAATTAATTATTTAAATATAAATATCACAACAAATATAAAATCTTAAGTAAGGATGCAAACATAAGTATTCACAAACTTTGCGATCAACCCTTTTCTTCCTCGTCATCATTCCTTCTGTGTTGAATGGGTTCTATTTTTTTTTCTTTTCTGCAACAAAACTATTGAAAATTAGTATTTCATGCGATAATTAAATTTGATGTACATAAAATAATATATCAATGATTATGTACCTCTGATGCACGTTGTTGTTGGGATGGCTCCTCCTACAATGCAATTATGTTCATTTCTTTTACCACCTCCTTTTACACTTTTTTGGACATCCCTACCGGCATGTATTGGTTTTCCTTCATTTGTCTTTTGGAATTTGCATAATCTTCCTGAAAAATAACAAGCACAATATATTTTTTTTAAATCGACATGAAAGTAAATATAGCAAAAACAAAATTGGTAATTTTTGGGATGTATTATAGAAAAACATGTTTAGTAATAATACTTTTTAAATGATTATTTTTTGTTATTGTAAGTTTTTGCTATTTCAAGTCTCACAAGTCTCATTGGTCATTTCTCCAAAAACGCTTCCTATAGTTTATATATAACTTGATTTTTGGAGTCCTTGGCTTGTTTTTTGTATTGTAAGTGGAAAGTACATCTATATGTTCTTCCACTATATCCGCCATAGTTTCTTTTTTAAATTCCCCCTCTTGTTAACTTCCAACACCACTCTAGATGAAACAAGGACCACGTCATCATCATTTACATCCTTCATAAATTTTATCTTCTTAGGACGATATTTTGCTCCCTAGCTATTGGTCCCTGCACAACATTAAAAAAATGTGAAATTGAATGTTTAAAACATGTTAGCAATTAATGTTAAGAATTGTTTTTTTAGTAAAAAGTCAAAGAAAAACTTCATGTTGATTACCTTTTGATTAACCCAATTATTCTCTTTGCAACATTTCCATAAATATTTTATGCTCTTAGCACTCATATTGCGAACAATCTTATCGGGTTTCTTCAAGTTTTTTTTTTGCATGACATGCCTTAACCAATTCATATCATTAATTTAAACCTACAAATAATTCACATATATTAAATTTTTAATAAAACTTAAAGAATTTGCTTCGTTCTCTTGTTGGGATGAACTACTATCAAACTCATTGCAATAAATTGTTTTCCTTGAGATTATATCGACCATCTTCTATAAAAAAAAAGATAGGAATCATCAGATATAGATATTATGAAATATTTTTTACAAAATAAGCTTTCGGTGTGGATAAAAAAAAGTACGCACCAATGTGTTAAACATATGTGTACGCATCGGTATATGATTACCGTTTTGTTAATAAATTGAAATCATTTTGTTCACAAATTGTTATATTCACATGATGCTCTATAAAGTAATATAAACATCAATGCCTTATTACTGTTTATTGTACACCACCGAACCCATGAACACATTTAAAACATGACGCTTTTGGAATTAAAAACAATGTTTTATTTCATCATTAAAAACAATGATATTTACATTTTAAACTCAGTGGTGTCATTGACAGGAACATGTGCATCGGTGAACTATTCTTGTACAATGTGCACTGCTAACTACGAAAGCATTTTTTTTAAAGACAATTGACAACAACAGGGTTTGTGATCGAATGCAATGAGTGGTCCCATTGCAATGGATACCAAATTCTCCATCTACAAGTAAATAAACCCTATAAAAATATATTTCTTAAAAAAATCTTCTTGTGAAATATAGAAAGATAAACCAAGAGAAACAACAAGAAAGTTAACGCTTCCAATACCGAAGGTAACTATGAAATGTTTTTATTTTTTTAGATTGCATTGAAAAATATTGTTTGAATCAAATATGGAAAATATCGAGATAATTAATAGAATGAAATCAAATACCTAAAATTTCTCCTCTATAGATTTGAATGTGACCTAGGGTGATCCCTTACACATTTGGCTCTTTAAAAAAGTCTACCCACTCCAAATTATTTGTTGGTGAATGTCTCTTGCACAAATATCCTCTCTAAATTTTGACAAAAGAATGAAATAAAAATTAGGGTTTTCATTTATAAACACATACATTTAGAAAAATGAAATTCCTGCTCAATTTTTCATTGTATATTTCAGTGCATTGATGATAAATGCGTGTGTTGTATTTTTTTGTAACTTAATTTTTTGGTACACTATATAGTTTAAAGTGCACAAACAACTCGATTGAGAAAATACAAATGCAAACCTCCACAATTAAATTTTGCATAGGTTTTCTCTTTACGAAGGAAAAAACAAAGGTCACTCTTGATAAAAAATGCACAAGAACAAAAATATGATGGAAAATTTTCACTATCCAACTTCCATTGTATTCACACCAATGCTCTACATATTTATAGTAAATGGGTGATGCCACCTCATAGAGAGTTTTTCTCCAGATCCTAAAATCATGCATGATGACTAGACTAGACAATCCCAACTAACTCACGTAGTCATCATTGAGGATAAATGACTATTATCCCAAATGATTAATATAAATAATGGTGACAATAAGACAATGATTTCTAAGGTAATCCATAGACTAACATTCCCCCCCTCAATCACAAGTCTAGCTATCTATACGGACTAAGTTAAAAGTTGATATCATGGATTTTTTGAAAGCTCTGATCTGAGATTAAATGAAAAATCTACTTGAAAAACTATAAATCTAGATGATGATTGGTTCATTTGAAACGAACTGGAATAGAGTTGAGATATGGAAGTGAACAACTGCAATGTCTGAACATTCCCTGATT
>ML780598.1:1774334-1807761 GCA_009831015.1 Picea engelmannii
ATTATTCCAATCATCCTCACTCATAACTCAATAAGAACCCAAGAACCCTTTTACAAAATTAGACTTTTACCAAGTCAAACAACTCTTAAAAGTTTGCAAACTTGCACATTCCTTATTGCAAAGTATAACCTTTGTGATGTTCAGTGAAAGTAAGTCTTCTTTCATGACAACTGGTTTGGAGGAAAATGAATTAACTCTTATCAAGCAACTTATTCCTTTCAAGTTTAAACTATTGGATGAAGGATTCAAGTACTTAGGGTTTTTTCTTAAACCTAATAATTATCTCAAAAGTGATTGGCTCTGGCTTCTTAGGAAAGTGGAAAAGAGAATAAATTCCTGGTGCAAAAGGTGGCTTTCTTTAGGGGGAAGATTTATTCTGGTGAAATCTGTCTTACAAAATATTCCAGTATTTTGTCTTTCTCTGGCTAAAATTCCTCGTTACATCTTGGATAAGATAAGACAAAGGGTCTTAAACCTTTTGTGGACTGGTAACAAGGATAAGGGTGGAATTAACCTGGTAAAGTGGGAAAATATTGCAAAGCCTAAAAAGTATGGTGGTTGGGGAATTAAGAACATCATTTTATTTGGGAAAGCTCTTGTTGCTAAGAGTTTGTGGATAAGTTTGACAGTTCCTAGTGTTTGGAAAGAAGTGGTAAAGGACAAGTATTTAAAGAAAAAAGGAAGTGGCAGACTGACTAAGATCTAAATCTAAGGGGGCCTCACATAAGTCAAATTGTTGGAGTGGTTTTGTTTATGCTCTCAATGTGGTCAATGATTGGGTTTCCTGGAAACCTGGCAATGGAGAACATATTAGAGTGGGGGGAGATCCAGTTGTAGGTGGAGCATATTTTTACAACCTCTCTGAGGGATTATTTCAATCTCTTCATAAAAAAGGTATTAATTACTTGTCACAGGTTGGTACGATTGATATTAGCATCCCTATTGGTTTTGTGTGGTAGTATTCTGAATTGTTAGTTTTACATGGGGATTGGAAGCTCGAATGGGACATATGAACTCAGGGTCTTAAGCACTGTGGATATGCTTTTCCTACTGAAAATGATACTCTTGTTTGGTCCTGGGATGGTAAAGTTGGTAAAGTTTCAACTAGGGCAACTTATGATGCTCTGATATTTATCTCTTGTGATCTAAAGGAAAATTGGTGGTATTCAAGCCTCTGAAAATGGGATATTCCTTTGAGAATAAAATTTTTTTGTTGGATTTTGTTAGAAAATGAAATCTTAACCTGTGACAATTATATCAAGCGAGGGGGTTTTGGCCCAAATGTCTGTGTTTTATGTCAATCTAATGCTGAGTTCGGTTTTCATATTATGGTTAATGCTCTTTTTCTATTGAGGTATGGGATTCTGTGAGACAAGATTTAAAGTTGGCACAACATTGGAAACAAGATTCTTTGCATTTATGCTTCCTAGAATGGAGAAGGGGTGCATGTGATTGGAAAGAGCTTCCATGTTTCATTAGTTGGGAAATTTGGAAACAAAGGAATTTGGTTTTATTTGAGGATAGGCCTGCTTCAATTCTAAAAGTGAAAATGAAGGATATTGCTAGTTCAAAGAGCATCACAGAGAGGGATCCGATTTTGGTAGGAGGATTGCTCCTCCCCCTGTGCTTAATGATCATTATCCAGTAGGTTTTTTTGATGGAGCCTCCTAGGATGGAGGACGCAAATGTGGGGCTGGTGTTTTCATAAAGATGAATTCTTCTTTATCTTCTAGGTTGAAATTAAATTGTGGTCAGGGGACAAATACTAAAGGGGAGCTTCTTGTTCTTTGGAGTTTATTGTTTTTTGCAGATTCTAGAAATTTCCACCAAATGCAGATTTTATGAGACTCCAAAGTTATTGTGCACTGGTCTAATCATAAAGCACAAATATAGGTGGCAACTCTTCAAGGATGGATTTAGAAAATCTGTATGTTGGCAATGGATTTCTCTTTCCTTTCATTAATCCATATTTAGAGGGAATATAAACTTGGTTGCTGATGAATTGTCAAAGGAAGCCCTTTTGTTAGATGAAGGAAGGTTGGTTGTGGAGGAGTTTGAGGGAAACATTCCAGGCCCTTTGCGGTTCATTGGTATCTTCTAAACCGTTGTCATTTTTTGGGGCTGGAAGTTAAGTGGGTTACCTTACACTTTCTATAATGATGATTGGAAGTTTTATGCCCCTCCCGACTGATATTTTTCTGTTTATGTATGCAAGAACTCTTTGCATTTCTGTATTTTGGGGTCTTTTTGAAAGTTGATTCTATTCTACTATATGCAATAATGTTTTTATATATTTTAATATAAAATATAGAGTTTTTTTTCTTGTGAAAAAAAAAACCTTTACAAATGCTTTTAGTTTTCAAAAGTTTGCATATTTCCCTTTTGTCCTTTTTCCTTTTTAATTTTAAATAATGAATAAACTCAACTTTATAATAATGGATTATTGAAATGCTATCCAAATTTAAAATATAAAGTTATCCAACCTCTTAGACAATGGGCTCCTTTTTCTCTTTTTAATTTTGATTTTCCTCCTCCATCTGTGATCACAACTTTATGTATTAATTCTTTTATTTTTAAAGGAAATACTTCTACTTCCATGACTTATGCTCATGAAAATCAAATGCACACACTCACTTTATTAAATGAAAAACGCACTTACATGTTGGAGATGACCGTTGTGAGGAGAAAATTAAATGTGCTAAAGATCACATTGCCCACCGAATGTGAAGGAGATCATGTGGAGATCGGGAAGAGGATGCCATCTTGTTGTTGGGATTGAGATCTTTGGCGTGAAATTTGGCTCAGTTTACTGCCGCATATGATCCATGAACATGTGGCTATCTACTCATCAATGGATTATAAAGCTCTCAAATTCTCCTCAACTATTTGAAAGCTGACATATTACTCTCACATGAAGCTTGCATTCCAGTTGTGCATGGGGCATCTTCTGCTGGGTGAATCACACGTGATCTCATTCAACTATGCATGGGCATATTCTGTCAGGCATGGGTGTCCATGTTGATCAAACATTCTTTGCTATCGAAGTTCTGAATGAATGGCCATTTCAAATGCCCCATTGACCGACTTTTCAGCTCAACAACGATGTATATGATGGAGAAGTATATCTGTCGAAAAAAATTCCTGGATTCCAGAGGATAAATTCTTAGTATCTACACTCCTTTAGATGTGCGAAAATTGGTCATTACAATGTGGTCGTTCTTGTATTGCATCACATGGATAACCAGAAATTCTCATAGCCTTGGTCAATCCAGAAACCAGATAAATCCCAACGATAGTACTGGTTTAGATCAGTACCAAAGATTGGGCGATGCCTCTACAAATGAAAAATTATTGTCATTTGGGATGGAAGAAGGATCCAAGCCACCTTGCTTTAGCATGTAGATACTTAATCCATTGCAGAAATTATCATATTGTTGAGCTTGAAAAACACGTGGACAATCTCTTCTATCTCTTTTGTAGGAAATTGTCGACCATGCCATTTCTTGGACAACTATGAAAAGCGACCGCATGTTTTGATCATAGGGAATACCAAAACCCTAAAACTATTCTTGCACAACTGTAGCTTCTTGGTTGGAGAAGTAAACATCGTAATTTTGGTGGGGTACTCTTGCGATCATTCAAATACAACAGAGGGTCTGCAAATGGATCTAGCAGGCAAAAAAAGAAGACGAGTCCATTCCGACTGCCCAGAATCAATTTGCCAGTCACAGCTTCATGTATCAGGCCGAGAAAAAGAAGAAGAATGGAATAATACATTAAAAAAAAAAAATTCCCTACCCGTCCATTTGCTGAGCATTCAAACTGAAACGTCACTACAGTGTCTAGGCTTTAGCTCTCTTTATTTCCATTGTGCATCGCAAAGATTATAGATTTGCAATTTGTTGGCGTATGGAAGCGAGGCTTCATTTTCTTCATGCGTATCTTGGCACCATCATCTCAACTCAAACTTTGTCTTATATGGAACACTACCACGTAAACATCAGGCCCTTAATACATAAGAGATTTGATACCATGATAAAATATGAACAAGAATAATAATATGATAGAAAAGGTTCACGGGCCAACTTTCATTGTATTCACATCAATGCTACATATTTATAATATAATGGGTGATGCTACGGCATAGAGATATTTTTTCTAGATCCTAAAATCATGTATGATGACTAGACCAGGTAATACCAATTAACTCACTTATTCATCGTTGAGGGTAAATGACTATTATCCTAAATGAATAATACAAATAATGGTGACAACTAGACATTGTGATTGTTAAGGTAAGCCATAAGCTAACAACTCTTAGGTGCCTCTCATAATTTAGCACATAAGTGCATTGTGTATATACAAATGCATAGGTGTGTCATAAAATAATTAAGCACGCATATAAATTTTAAAATTCATTCGAAATTCTATTTGAAGTTAGATTGTTCTATGCTTCCCAAACTCTCTTTTAAGAATGTATTCACGTATTAATGATGGTTTTGGCTCAAATGTAATAAAAAGAAGGTTATAATATCAAATGGTCAATTCTTGAAATTCCAACTCATTCCATATCGTTGCAAGTTCTTGAAGTTCTCCTCCCGCCATTTGCACTAAGTCTAGATTTTATTTATAATTCATTTATCTTATTGAATTTATGTTATTTATGCATGTGCATTTGAATAATTGTTCATTGAATTTTGCGGGATCATGATTTAGGATTGATTTCTGATTTGCAAGATATTTCATCAGTCCAAAAATGCCCCAAGCTCTTATCAAGAGAAATATACCACTCGCAGATGTTTGATAAAAATGGACCACTGCTTTACCCTGCCAATTGTAACATGTCATCTTAAATCAACCAACCTAGGTCAATGGTATTACACCATGAATTGGATATTTTTTATGATACCCCGGTAGTGTGTGGTTGTTCAAAATGTAAAGGGTTGAAGGATAACCCTTGACATGTCAAATTTTCCCATTATATTAATTATGGACTACTACTAGGATTTGGTATTTTTTTCTTTATTTTATGTCGATGCAGTGCACTTGACAATAAGACACATTGAAAAGCACCAAGACATTTTATTTGTTTTACAATATCAAGTGTGCCATACTGTAAGATGCATCGGTGTGTGGTTGTATGAGTAACACATTGGTTGTATTTTTTGCTATATGTTAAAAAACATGAGGCTATAGTACTATTAAGCACACCATTATTGTTGTTTGGTGTGCCACTATTGTGTACACATCGATGCAGTTAGGTTTTTTCAATGCATTAGAAAAATGATACGGATTTATGAGCGGAACGAAATGAAAACACAGATTTATAATATTAACACAGAGACACAGTGAACAATAACAGAGATATAGTAAAACTTGACTTCTATTAAATAAGAAAAATGTTGAAACTGTAAAATGCAGACTGAAAACAAGCTTGCTAGAATGGTGGCAGCTTATCTCTGAGAAGAGATGTGACGGCTACGTTCATTCACAAGAAGATGGGTACAATGAGGCTTTGAAGGCCTTTTTTCAATAAACATGAATTTAAAAACCCTATACATCCAAAAACCTAACCCTAGGATATGAAGCGCCAAAAATCGTGTGGACCCCGTTGGGGTAAGTTGGTACATCAACTTCCCGAGGTCGTAATTTTTGCATACTATCTCCGTTTAGGGCACACGATAGCTCATTGGAAAGGTATCGATGAGAAGATTCATTTTGGGGGATCACTTAAAGACTTAAAAAATATTTGAGGTGTTATATCGTGAAAAAACATTGTTTAGGCCCTCAAAATGACCTCAGAAGTTTGGGAACCAAAAAACTGCTAAAAATAGTAAATTGTCAGAACATTGTCTTGAGCCAGTTGGAATAGGTGGGTGGTTACTGATATCCTCCTGGATCAATGCTCCCCTCTTAAGAAGCAATGGTTTCCATTGCGTTGAGTTCCCCCATAAGATGAGGAAATTGTTGTTGAATTTGGCCCCGGGTGAGCCACTTGCCTTGGTGCAGGAGTTGCCCTACTTTGACAACCTGATAAATATGGATCCTCTACTAGCAAGTTACCTTGGCCTGTGTGTCCATGATATGATCAGTGAATGTGTGTTCCATGCAATCAGGATTGAGCTCTGTTGGTGTCAATTGTTCTACTATCTCTGAGGTGTCCAATAAGGGTGGAAAATATGGTCGAAGGAGGTCCACATTGAACACTGGGTGCAAGCCAAGGAAAAGGGGAATGTTGACCTTAAAATAATTGTCAGCCACAACCTTGGTGATGGTGAAAGGTCCATAACAAAGTGGACAAATCTTTCAATGAGGCCATGTAAGGAGTTCTTTCTGCAAGTGCAACCAAACTTTGTCTCCCACCTCAAACTTGTGTGGCACCCAGTGTTGGTCATAGCACTACTTGTACTTGGCATTGGACTTCTGTAAAATATCCTGAACGTGTTGGCAGATGTGATGGATCCACTCAATGAATCAGGTGGCTCTGCCAACTTCAGTCGGAGCATGGGACGAGTCTTCCTAGGTGGTCGCAAGGGGTAGTGCAACATCCATGGGACCCAATGATTGAAATCCCAACCTCACCTGAAAGGGGTTGTGGTTGGTCGAGCTATGTATGGATTTCTTGTAGTTGTGTTGAAAATAGGGAAGACTCTTGTCCCATGTGTGGGGGTGCTTTGAATTGTACATGCACATGATATGCATGATCATTCAGTTGACAACCTCAGTCTAGTCATCTGTCTGGGGGTGGAAGGCAATGGATTTGGTGAGCTTGGTGTCCAGTAGTGACCAAAGGATTGACCAGAATGTGTTGAGGAACCAATTTTCCCGATCTAAGATAATGGTTTGTGGGATACCAAAATGTACCCACACTTGTTCAAAAAAGAGCTTGGTAGTGGCCCTTGTTGTGATGCTCTTCTTGTAGGCGGTCATAATCACCATCTTGGAAAAGAAATCGACAACCACAAAAACACAGTCATTTCCCCGCTTGGTGGATGGAAGGCCCGACATGTAGTCCATTGAGATGGATTCCCAAGGCCTGTCAGGAGTAGGAAGAGGGGTGTACAATCCTTGTTTCTTAGTGAACGGTTTGGAAATAGCACAAGAAGTGTAGGACCGAATATACTTGCTGACATCATGTCGAAGTTTTCTCTAGTAGAAGTGTCGCTGAAGCACTGCCATTGTCTTTTCCAAATAAGATTTGCTCGCTCGCTTGATGGAATGTAGAGATGGCCTAGATGGCACAATAGCCCATCCTGAAGATGGAAATTAGTGATAGCTGTGTTGGCGTCTGACATCTGGTAGATGTTGGAGAAGTCAGGATATGTCTCATAGAGGTGGGGCCATCTGGAGGTCTCATGGCCATAAGATTCTAGCATCGTGGTGAGTGTTGCGACTGGAAGTCAGTTGAGGAAATCAATGAATCAATTGGTACTTCATGTTTTATACTTGATGTTGAAGTGGTACTGCTGCAAGTATTTGGAAAACTTTCGATGTCGATCATTCTGCAATTTGTCGTGTGTCTGCATGAATTGGAATGGCTTATTATCAGTGTGGATGACTATCTCCTTCTCGAGAATGTAATGCTTCCACTAGCGACATGATTGCACAATGGAGTACATTTCTTTTTCATAAGTGGGGTACTTATGGATGACATATGATAGTGTCTCACTATGATAGGCCACGGGGTGGTCATGCTAAGTGAGGACTGCACCCACAACATAGTCTAAAGCATATGTCTCGATTTCAAAGGGTTGTTGCAGGTCAGGTAATGAAAGCATTGGGGATGAGAACAAGTGTTGCATCAGATAATTGAATGCTTGTTTTTGGGATAAGACCCACAGAAAATTTTCCTTAACACCACCCCTAGTTACTTGGATGAGGACCCATGCAATATGGGAGAATCCAAGGAAGAACCTGCGATAGAAATTGGCAAGGCCTAAGAAGCTCCGAAGCTTAGTGAGTGTGGTTGGTGCTAGCCAGTCACAGATGGATTGGATCTTGGCTAGATCCACATGCACACCATGCACATCAAAAATGGATCCTAGGTAATGGACCCTGTCCATGCCAAAGGAACATTTTTCCAAATTGACATATAGATCATGCTGCCATAGAGTGTGCAGAACCTCCTGAATATGCTACAAGTGTTCTGCCTAAGTCTTGTTGTAGATGAGGATGTCATCCAGATACACCACTACACAAGAATTAGTGAAAGGCCGCAATATATTGTTCATCATCCTCATGAAACTTGCTGGGGAATTTTTCAAACCAAAGGGCATGACCAACCATCAAAAAGACCTTCTTTTGACTTGAAGGAAGCCTTCCATACATCTGTCTTCTCTATTAGAACCTGATGGTATCCAGACTTCAGATCAATCTTATTGAAGTATTTGGACTCCTTGATTTGATCAAGGAGATTGTAGATTCGAGGAATCGGGTACCGGTTCCTGACTGTGATTTATTTTAGGGCCCAACAATCAATTTAGAGTTGTTAGGTCCTGTCTTTATTTTGCACCAGCACGATTGGGCTTCCATAAGGTGATGAGCTGGGTCGAATGTGCCTCTTGTGGAGTAGTTCTTGGATCTGACACTTGATCTCCTTGTTTTCTAACAAAGAGCAATGATAGATTGGTCCATTGGGTAGCGGTGCGCAGGGGGTCAAATCGATGGAATGCTTGACCTGACAGTGTATAGGTACCCCAGTAGGTGAGGAGAAGATGTCTTTGTATTCTTCCACGACCTTATACATTTTCTTTTGCTGCATGGAGAGGTTGGCCGTAGAGGCCATGGATGTGGCTGCAACCTTTCACTCACTATGAGAGTGAATCATGAAGAAGACAAACTTCCCATTCTGAGAAATGACCTTCTTTCATTTCTTGGCAGAGATCAAGGAAATAGCACTAGGTGGGACTACCTCGAGTATCATGTACAATTTCTTGTTCAAAGTAATAATAACATTGTGAGGTCTAGAATCATATACAACATGACGTTTCCATAAATAAGGTTGGCGCAAAAGAACATCACAAAACTCAAGGGGAGAAACATAACACAATACCTCATCTTTGAATGGCTTGATGTCATATGAAAAGCAACAATGTTGGCTAACGCGAAGATTTCTTCCTTAGCAGAGTCATCTGATGGTGTAGGGTTGCAGGTGCAGTATTGTCTATAGGGATATCCACTTGAAGACCTCTACTAAGATGAGGTTATTTTTTCTACCACTATCAACGATGAAGTGCAGTGAAGTGCCTTTCACCCACATCTGTGAATGAAAGAGGCGCTCGCCTTCCTCAGTCTAATCAGGTCCACTGGTATGAATCTTGGTGGTAGAAATGGTGGCACTGGGTTCCGCATCAATGATCTGTCTCCCATTTTATGGTTCTAACTTAGAGTTGGAACTCACGTTTGATTCAAAGGCTTTCACCTCAGCCACCAATCATTGCTTTGAGCAGCAATCAACAATGTTATTTTGGGGGCTCTTATGGAAGTCACACCACTTACCGATATCTTTCTTCGTCTTTCCATTGTCCTTATTTTCTTGCATCTTGGACTCGTTGTCCTAAGGTTTCCCATATTTTATCTGTGCTTTGTTTTGCGGGTTGGGGCTTCCCTTTCCCTACTTTTGCTGTGAGGGGTTCCTAGACCCAATTTTTTTTTGTCTTTTGTTTAAGATTTTGATTTATTTTGACAACATATCGATAGGCCATGACCAAGGATGAGATGTCCAAAAACTCCATTTATGTCTGGATGTATCTATGCAAACCATCGCATTACTTGAGCACCAGATGTCTCTCATAATATTTGATACCCATCTTGGTGCACAAGGTATGGAAGATATTGGTGAACTCTTGCATTGTTTGGTCTCTTTCCTCCCATAATGTGGTTCATCTTGTATATAATTCATCATAAATTCCAACAGGGTAGTATTTTTCCTTAATAGCATCCTTAAAGGAACTCCAAGTGGGTGCAACTGCAAATAATGTGGATCCTTCTATTTCCTTTTTCACACAGAAAGTCTCCCACCAATCTTTGACATGGGGGACGACCTTGAGGAGCAAAAATGTAATATTTTATCTATCATAAATGTTGTGGACATAAAAATACTGTTCTAGAAGGTTTAACCATTTATCTATGACATCCGAATCTATTTGGACTTCAAATATGGGAATATCAAAATTTATCTGTACCTTGAAGGGGGCAGCGCCTCTGCTTGAGGTGGATACGTTGCTTGTCAGTAGCCATCAGAGGATTTGCACAAATTTGTCCATCATCGTGTTCCTTTGTTGCTCAATAGCATCCTTGGGCAATATTTTGAAAGGATCTCTTGTCCCATCGTCTTTCTTTTCTCCCACCATGGATGGTTTCTTGGGCATGCAAGAGAAGTTTTCCTCAAGAGAAACAAGCTCGAGACCCAACTCTCTATACCATGACCGCGTTGGGGACATGCACTAGAAAATGACAACAGTCAGACCGCTTTGATACCACTGATCTGGATTTATGAGCGGAACGAAATGAAAACACAGATTTATAATATTAACACAGAGACATAGTGAAAAATAACAGAGATACAATAAAACTTGACTTCTATTAAATAAGAAAAATGTTGAAACTGTAAAATGCATACTGAAAACAAGCTTGCTAGAATGGTGGCAGCTTATCACTGAGAAGAGATGTGATGGCTACACTCATTCACAAGAAGATGAGTACAATGAGGCTCTGAATGCCTTTTTACAATAAACATGAATGTCAAAATCCTAGACATCCAAAAACCTAACCCTAGGAGATGAAGCGCCAAAATTCACGTGGGCCCCGATGGGGTAAGTTGGTACATCAACTTCCCGGGGTCATAACTTTTTCATACGATCTCCATTTAGGGTGCACGATAGCTCGTTAGTGTTGATTTTATGGTAAGCTAATGAATTTTAATTTTCTTACGGTTATCATAAACTGAACCATAACTACTACAACAACCCAGGATCACAAGAATAATAACCATGCACAAGAACACAAGAAGTATCCTGGGAAACCATTCTCAACAAGGGAAGAAAACCTAGCCAATCCTTTGTTATATTCTTCAAGAGAAAGACCTCCTACACCATCACCAAACCTAGCACACAAGAGGGTGTTGTAAATCTCATAATTTCATACCACAACTTCTGAAATCATGAGATGACATAATGTTAAGTGTGTTTCCTCAATGGGGAATCACCTTTATTTATATAAGACTTATCACATCAAATTATGTGTTTATTGGCACAATAGGGCCGACCTCAATAAATCAAAATATAATTAATAATTACCATTTTAATTATTTTTTACATTAATTATCTTTTACATTATGGTGGGGCTGACCTGTACCCTTTACATCAAAAAATTTAGGGTTACAGGTAAGTCTGAATCTTGGAAAATATAGCAAGGGATCTCATGCACCCACTAGTGTTCAGCTACTAGGGGAACATCCACCTGTGCTCATCCATAGGGATGTCCACATCTCTATCTCACTGCATCTCACAAGAGAACCAGACTCACTAGTGTTCAACCACTACAACCACTTTCACCGGTGCTTAGCCACATGCACGTCCAACTTAGTAGATATTCTTTCTCACTATGTTACACAGGATAATCATCTGGAGTATCACATCATCTCAACTCTCTGCTAAGAGGAGGCTAATACATCGTTTCATCTCTGTCTCATAATGATGCACCCAATTCGTGGGCTTTTCCACACATTCACTTGTGCTCAACCACATGCACATCCAACTCAACATATCTTATTTCTCACTGCGTTACACAGGAGAATCATCTTGAGTTATCATCGCAACTCTCTACACAAATGAGAATAGTAAACCCATCACATGGGCTCCTCACCCCACACAGGGAACACAACGTTCCATATTCATCTCAGAGAGGAACCAAACACCCAACTCATGGGTACACCCAATTCATGGGCTTCCTCACCCCACACAGGGGCACACAACGTTCCTTCTCCACCTCATAGAGGAACCACACACCCAACTCATGGGCACACCCAACTCATGGGATTTCTCTCAGGCCGACTCACTCAATCTGTGTCCTGGAGGATGTCTCACGCAGTTGTAATCATCAACACTCTCTCTCATCTAGGGAGGCATTCTCCATCAGGCCAAGTCTCTCACAAAAGTACTCAAACTTCATCTTAGATATAGTCAACAACACTCCCTCTCAGCTAGAGAGGTATTCTCCACCAAGTCAATTTCTCACGGAAATACTCGAACTTCGTATTGGCAAGCAATTTGGTGAAGATATATGCAATCTACTCATGTGTAGGAAGGTACTGCACATGTACTTCTTTCCTCTGCATCATGTCTCTGATATAATGATATTTTATGTCAACGTGTTTCAAACACAGTGTTGGCCCTTGACCAAGCTTTGGGAGATTCTTGGTCATGTTGACCTATTTTGGACTTCGACAACTTGTCGAAGGAGGAGCGCAAGATGAAGCAGAGATCGTGGGTCCTTTTTGGGATGTGGGAATATGTAACGGGAATGGGATGTTGGCCCATGGGTTTACCCATGTTTAGGACTATTTTTTAATATATAAATAGGTGCTTAGGCTAGATAGAAGTAGTCATGCATCTATGTGATGTTAGTAGGAAAGTAGGCTAAGTGCCAAGATTTGGATCTGTGTGATCAGGACTTGTAAGGCTTTGTGCATACTGTGTAAAACTTGCAGATTTAAGTGCAAGTCATTGTAGCAAGACTGTGGAAGGCTTAGTGTTGGAACACAAGGAAGAAGGATCTAATGAGTTGCACAGATCTTTTGTCCTATGTGAAGTAAGGGTTTTGAGGCTCTGTTCTTGTAACCGATTGACTGAAGACAATAAAGAAGAAGATTTGGTGGACGTAGCCCCAGGGTGGGGGTGTACCATGTAAATACTGTGTTGTTATGCTTTGTGCTTATCTTAATGTGTTTATGACTCTCTAGCTAAGTGCTTTGATATAGATAGATAGATCTACTTATGCTTTGTGCTATGAATGTTAGATCTAACTTCTATGAATGTGCTTAGTGCTTTCTTCTGCTAGATCCGATCCATCTGTTTGTGCTAACTGCTTAATTACATTAGATCAGCGTGAATGATGCGATGCTCTGTTCTATATGCGCAGTAGTTATTGGTTGAATATTGATGAACTATTGATGCTAAGTGCTATTATAATCACAGATCCATGTCCCAGATTTGTGCTATGATGTATTATAATCATAGATCCGTGTCCCAGCTAAGGTTGCAGAAACTTGAGTCCTGCAACCACCCCTGCCTCTACCTTGGGTGAGACTTCATCTGCTTCACAGGTGTTGCCGAAAGGTCCGGTAGTTAGGGTTTTGTTGGTGCACTATTGTATCGTTGAACCCTGGGTCTGCCCCTGTGCCAAAAATGGTTCTGGTGTTGGGACCTGAAGCTGTGATTGCTAGGAACTGAGAAAGAAGAAGATTTGTGCAAAGATTCATCCAGAATTTGTGAAAGCTATGTGCATAGATCTGTCACGCAGTATTCTACTTGATTTATAAAGCTCTGTGCTAAAATAAAGAAGCCCAATCTGAAGAAAAAAAGTCGGATCTGAAGGAGAGAAGCAAGATCTGAAAGCTTTTGTTCTCTAAGAAAGGTAAAAGTGAGAATTTATGATTAAAAGAGGTAAGATCTGCAAGCTCCGTGCTCTAATAAAGGTAAGAATAGTGAAAAGTTTTAGATCTGAAAGCTTTGTGCTCTGTAGAAGTAAGATAAGTGAAAATTTTTGTTTCTAAAGTATGGATCTAGGTATGTTTGATAGGTTCTATCGTAGCTTGAAAACTAGGGCACTAATAGGTGAAAGAAGGCTTGAGATGAGTAGATCTGATAGGAATAGTGAAAGAAGGCTTGAGATGAGTAGATCTGATAGGAATAGTGAAAGATATGTTATACCTATGTATAGAAAGAATGTTTGGACTAATAAATGGATGCAGGATCCTAGAAAGAATTTTTTGCAGGTTAGCTACCATGATCCTAGTGTGCAGTATCAGAAAGGCTGGGGATCATTTAAAAGAAAGAGAGGAATAACCCTCTGTTATAGTTGCAAAAGACTGGGACATCTTGCTAAGGAATGACCTAGGAAAAGACCTAGTTGTCTTTGTTGTAAAGCTATGGACCATGAAGTGTTGGATTTCCCTAGAATGATTGCTAAGATGGAAGAAATGAATCTGAATAAAGAAAACCCTAAGGCAGATCCAAAAATGGCGGAATCCCAGGAAGAATCAGAGAAAGTGTTGCTGCAAATAAACGAAACCCTGAATGACCATCGACATGTCAGACTATCAGAGGTCTTCAAGGAAAAAGAATGCATTGAAGTAAGAATAGGAGACTTCGACATTAACTGTGTTTTGGATGAAGAAAAACATGTGAATATCATGACAGAAAGAACTTGGGAAGCCATAGGGAAGCCTGCTATGATCCCTTCATTAGGATGAATAGTACTATTCAGAGGAAAGTTGATTAACCCATGTGGGAAGCTCGCTCGCATACCTATGAACGTTAATGGAAATTCGACAGAAGAAGATTTTGAGATTATTAAATTTATTGAAGACAGTGCCCTATTTACCATGTTACTAGGAAAACCTTGGATTGATAGAGATCAAACCAGACGAAAGGAAGAAGAAGAATTTTTGGAACAAAAGAAACAAGAGTTAAAAGATTTCATGACCAGAAGGATCGCACACTTGATTGCAGAACAGGAGAACAAATCAAATATATTTAACACTAGAGGCCCAGATGTCGAAGCTACAAGAACATTAGAGGGCTCACAGAAGACTCAAGTACTTACCCCAGACAAAGAAGAAGTATTACCCTCGAATCTTAGGAAATAATTTCCACAGCACGAAGTAACTATGTTAAGAGAAGATAAGAATCAGAATGGAAAAAGGCATACTCAGACGAAGCTGACTGGAAAGAAGGCTAGAAAGATAAGTAAGAAGAGGGATAAGATTGAAAAGTTACAGAAAGTTCCAGAGGGAACCTCACAGAAGAAAAATTTGCAAAATTGGAGCTTCGTCGGGATATCAGAACAGCGACACATGGCACTTCTCCATGACGAAGCAATATAGCCATTGGGGAATGTCATAACCATTAGATCAATGCTCCGAATGAATAGAAATCCATTTATGGCCAGCCAACTCACCATACAACCCTTGAGACCATGCCATAACGGATAGAACTGAGTTAATGAAGACCTCATACCCATTGCAAGCGACCCGTTGTCGAGTTACCTATTTATCCCACCGCGCCATGCACCGAGAACACTTTTGCCAATTGAGAATTTGAGCCCGCAGACTACGTTGAGTTTATACCATAATCATCGTGCTTCTGCTCTCTCTCTCATTACTATGTCTAAGCTACCCCCCCACACTTGAGATTGTTAACCCCGAGCGTGTATGTCGAACGAGTTGAGCACTGCAGAAAGAGTTGTTGAGGAATTTTTGATCGACCTGATGACTGAAAGAATCATGTCAAGGTCTATAGGTATACAAGAATCATCCACGAGAGGACTGCCAGCTTCTCCATCCACTGCTTGAGCTGGACCATCCCAGCCATCTGATGAGAAGCAAACTAAGCACAGGGATGGTCTCGCGAATGCTAAGTTGATTATGAGCATATTACCCACCTATATACCACCTTTGAGCGGTGTTGTAAACCACAACAATGTACCTAGAGATTTTGAGTATGCTTGGTCACTACGTACCTCCAGAAGGGGATATGCACAGTACAAGCAAACCAAGATAAGAACGCAGCGTTGAAGTTTAGTGACTTCAACCTAGGAGATCGCAAAGTCTACAACATGTTATCCCCGCATAAGTACTTGACTAAAACTTAAGGGAAGAATTCGAAGATCATCCCTCAGTCATGGACCCACAACCTCGCGCAGTCTACCCTATTGAATGTTATGAAGATTCTGCATTTTGGATGAAACCAGGAGGTGAATGCATGTTTCAAATTGTTGTTGTCTTGTTACCATGGAGATTATCTATGGTTAAACCGTCGCATAACAGTGGATTCGACATTGATAAATTGGATCACTGGGCTTAGTATGCAAGGACCCAACCCACAGGATTTCTATCCTGGAAAAGCCATGGACTGCGCTCTCACCCAAAGGATCAAAGAAACTTATGGTGATGTCGAGAAAGGAACGCGAGGCTACAAGGTAGATTCTATCTAGAGTGGCACAGTGTGCCTCATTTTTCAGATGATTGCAGAGAAGTTAGTACGCAAGAACAGACCCACCCAAGTGACTGGTTTTGTAGTCGACCTCGCAGGGAAGTGCGCGAAGAGCCAACAAATGAATTGGGTGAAGTACCTAGTAAACCAATTAGAACTTGACTATAGAGAAGCGCAAGATCAAGGGTATGAACTCCACTTCAGCTGGTTATTGATCCTGATCACTTTCATTGCCTGGGAGATGCCGGAAGGTGAGACCTTCCTAGACATCGAGCCCTTTGAACCATTGGCTGCGAAGTTCAGCACACTGTGGTATTCAAGTAACATGAATAAAAAGTGGCAATCCAATGCTCTATTTCACACATACTACAACCAGTTGAAGGTAGCTATACAGTCCGAGCCTCGCATGACGTCGAATACTTTACACAGGTTCCAGCCTTTGATGAAATTTAGCATGGACAGTCATTTCATTTATATCACCGTGTGCACTGATGAGCAGAAGCAACAACTTCAGTCCTACTACAAGCTAACAAAGGAGGACTTGGAGGATATCACCAAGGACTGGTCGGTGAAACTCCTCATTCGAGCATACTCTGTGGAGATATCTGATATAAACAGTCCAGAAACTGCGCAAGATACACCCAGACCTAGCAAGATGAAGAAAACTGGAGAGGTTCAGGATTTAGACAATGCATCTACGAAGACTGCTTCCATATCACCAAAGTAAGGAGGTGATGGTGGAGAGATAGATGGTGTAGAAGTTGAACATAAGAAAGGTGAGGTTACACCTCCTAGAGATGAGGAGGACCCCTCGAAGAAAAGGAAGGTTTCCCCCCCGAAGCCTTCCTCCCGGAAGAAATCGAAAGCTTCTATGACAAAAATGCAGACTATCCTCACATCAGATGACTTCGATTTCATTATAGCGACCTGATGCAGGAGCATCATCTCATGTCAGCCAGCCACGTCAGTGAATTCAAATCGCGTGTTGAAGAGAGGCGCAGTCCTCATTTAAAATTTGAATGAATGTAATTAAGTGTTTTAAGTTGTTGAGCTGGGAAGCCATGCTTTTCACAAGCGTAGAATTAATTAGGCCTTTAATGTTTTGTAAGGTTGATATATAGATCCAAATGGTGGACTAGACATCCCATTCAATGTAATTGAATAAGGTAGGTAGATTGGAGGGAAGAGCTTGAAGAGCCCCCTCGGGTAAAAGATCGAAGGGATCTCATTTTGGTGATAGTGAGAGATAGAAGAGTGGAATGGTTGAGTTAGAGTCTATGAGTAGAGAGAAGAAGAGAAGGAGCCGAGACCTTGTTACAAGTCGTGCTCAGGAACACCATTGTAAACAGGCATTTGCCATTTTAATATAAATAGCCATTTTTTCTGCATATTTCTGGTGTTAAATGAATGTCTGTGAATGTTCTTTATATGCTGTGAATGTATGTTATGTTTATGCATTTGCAGGAGTTGTTTTGGTTTTAGGCTTGAGAAGTCTTTGAGGCTTCACACCAGGAGTGTGTGACAGAATGCTACGGGTTCTGATAGTTGTTCACAGAGGGTGCATTTATGAACTCAGCGGAATCAGACAGAGACATGCCAGGTGGGCATAGAATATGAAATCAACAATTCGAGAGAAAGACCTCAAGGTTGTTGAATAACTTGGAGGCAAGGATGTGTATGAGAAAACACAGTTTCACACAGAATCTCTGAGGAGTTCTATGAAGCTCTGCCAAGAGGGCATTGAGAAGGTGCAAAGAGTGCACAGAAGACATGAGAACTATGTTGTGAGTTCAGACAGAAGCCAGAATTACTAAGAATTCTGAGAGCTCTTCCAAGTGGGCATTGAGCATATGCACAGTAATGCACTAGGGAACTCTACCATGAGTTCGTAAGAAGCAAGAACCACTGAAGGATTCTTGATACTTTTCCAGGTGGGCATGGAGTAAGTGCCAGAGTACACAGAGGGATTATGTTGAGTTCAGAAGAAGGCAGAAGCTCTGAGGAGTTCCTTAAGAGGCTCTGCAAAGTGGGCATTGAGCATATTCGCAAGGTTATTAGATACCCGAAAATACTCAGCAATTGGTTGCTTGAGCAGACCGAGTGCCAGGAGGGCCTCATAATTTTCCATCTGCAGGAGAAAGAGAGAAGGATTTGTTTCCTTAGAATTCTGGGCGAGAAGAGAAGCTCAGGAGGAATAACACTTTACGTACAGAGACTCTGCAGAGACGCAGGAGTCAGAATCCTTCAAGGATTCAAGAGAGAAAACTCAGGAGGAGTAGTGCTTTAAGCACACAAAGTCATAGCTACAAGGAGTGCAAAGGCCAGATAAATCTCGAGAAGAGTTCAAAGTTTTAAAGCTCAGGAGGAATAGTGCTTTTGTACGCACAGGCGAGGATTCAAAGTTGTGAGGCTTGCAGAGGAAAGAAGATAGAGGTCGAGGCCTTTAAGCATTTGAAATTCTTCCAAGTCCGGAAGAAAAGCGCCAAAGCTTGGGAGGAGCAATAACTGTCATTGGATCAGCTGAGAAGATCTGGACCGTGGATTCGTGTCTAGGCATCATAGAAAAGGCGCAGCGGGAGAACAGGTCTGAGTTGTCAAATCTAGGTACATGGATCGATAGTCGTCGGATCTATGGAAAGGAGTTCGAGGTTTAAACCCTCATGAACAGAGGTGAAAGTCCCGAAGAAGTTGGTATCAGGGTATCGGCGTTCGGGAGTTCGGGAGTCCGGAGGACGAAGGTCTGGACTCTTGATATCAAAAGTCCTAAAACAACGAATTGATCTGAGTTGTCCATCTGAGGGAGGACGCGTGTCATGTGATCATCCATTTCGGAGATCCGGGCACCGAGACTCACAGAGGTGAGTATCTGGACTTCGTGAGTGGTGAATTCGCAAGAAGATCAAAGCCGTCCATTTGAGGAGGATAGGTGGTGAATATTGAGAGGCCTTGCGAACTCAAAGGTTTGCAGGGTGAGAGCCCAAAGGTTGGGCGCTCCAAGTCGCGAGAGGTAGAGTCGCGAGAAGATCAGGACTGTCCGTTGGAGGAGGACAGGTGGCAGAGGTCCAAGGATCTCGCGAAATAGGAGGTTTGCAAGGTAAGAGCCCAAGCGTTGGGTGCTCCAAGTAGCGAAATCGTTATGAGCGAGGAGCGAGGATATCCGTTGGATCCAGGTTATGGGAGGGTCGTTGGATCAGGAACCCCATCGACATTTCGCATATCGGTATTTTGGGGGGTCCAGAGGATGAGAGGTTGAGCACTTGGGTCGTGAAACCCCGAAATAGAGTCACGGTCATATGAGATATGGTCATGTGGACCAGGAGATATCTCTGGGGGCTAAATGTTGTTGAATTGTTTCGACATATCGGAAGATCGGTGATCAGGAGATCGCGAGGACAGTGGTTCTTATGACATCGAGAATTAAGAAACCTCGACACCTGAATTTTGCATTTCCTGTGGGGAAAATGTTCATGGTCGCATTCGGGCCATGAAGGAAAAGGAAGGACCTATGGATCGGGTTTTAACAGAGATTCTAGCAAGGAATCGAAACAGCCACTTCGTCTTGAAGGTGAAATTAGAATGATCCTTAAGACTGGGAGGTCAGGCACAGGACCTGCTGAGGTAGGTGTCTGGGTGAAGCACCATCAGTTTGGTATCAGAGAATAGATTATGTTTGTATATTGCAGACAGAAAGAGAAAGTAAAAGAATACAGATCATTGGAGACTCTGTGGTGATTGTTCGCGGGTAGGTAGCAATCAAGAAGACAGTCAGGAGGACTGTAGGATGAAGATGGAAACACTCGGGATGCAGAGTGATAGCAGCAGGTTTGCCAGGAGAGAAGACAGGGACAACAAGATGGCTATTGAAGGCCGTAGGTATGCTAGAAGGAAGAACCAAGAGCTGGTGAGTAAAGAAGATATAGATGAAGAGCTCACTGATATAAGGAAAGAAATAGAAAATCTTACATTATGGATGCAGCAGAACGCGAGGATGGATGAACTTGCATCGGAGATACAACAGAAAGCCAAGCCAAGGTGGGTATATGAATGGCCCATGAGGAAGGCAAAAGCAAAATGGCCAGTCAAGTAGCTGATGGTCATAAGACAACATAAGCTGATAAGAGGATGGTTGAGGTATGCGGAAAACCTCAATGGACTAGAAGAAGAAATGGTTCAGATATGTGAACCAGAGACTGGGAGAGATCTCAGTGAAATGGGATCAGCTGAAGATCTCAAGCATTGCCAGGAGGGCAGAGAAGAAATTTCATATTTCTAGGTGGGCAATAGATTGAGATCACTACAGGATCTCATAGACTGTTAGGAGGGTAGTGGAAAGTTTCCAATTTGCTAGGTGGGCAAGGGAAGAAAGATGGGATCAGTTGATTCCATAGACTTCCAGGAGGGTCACAGAGAAATCCCGTATTGTCAGGTGGGCAGGGATGAGCAATTGAGGCTATGTGAGAGTCTCATAAACACAGAGGTGAGTTTGAATCAGCCCGAGGAGCTGACAAAAGAGGAGGAAGATCATAATAGCGGTCTAATGATTGGGGGAATTCAGATATTCCTACCATTTGCCCAAGAGGAGGTAGAAATCTGTGTTGCAGATGTAGCAACAACAGAAGGACAGCTAGCTGAGACTGTCAAAGAGGAATTGGAGCAGATATCTGAAGCTGCCCAAGAAGAAAAAGAGAATGAGCATTCTGAGGAATGGCTCAATGCTTTCAGTCGGGATGCCGAAAATAAAGAAGTTGTAGCACTGAAGCTGGCAGAAGAAGAAGTTAAAGAGCAGGCAGACAGATTAATCACTCCATGGGAGATGGAGCTGCAGATGTTGGAGGATTGGTTGAACAATCCAGAGCCAGCCGAGAAGAAGGTGACTGAACAACAGGTCAGTCAAGGGAAGACTGCAAAGATGACCTTTTCAGTAGGGTGGCAAGTTAAGGCCACAGAAGAATATGAAGAAGATGGCATGGGAGAGCATGATGATCTACCCATTTGCAGAAAAATTTTGCAACTGCGGAGACTGCAAAAGCAGAGCCAGCTATTGGAGCAGATGGACGAAGTGATTGAGATGATCAGGAAGTTGATGATCAGGTCAGAAGAGACTGTTGGCAAGGAGAAGTTGGGCAGAGAAGAAGTAGTAGCAGCAGCAGCATCACAAAAGCAGCAGCGAGGAGAAGGAGCAGATGAACAGCTTCAGAGATTTGTTTGGGATCCAGGAGGATTTCCACGGCTGAGAGAGGAAGCTCATGAGTAGGAGATCATGAATTTTGTAGCTGAGGAGTATGATGCAGGAGCATCATCTCATGTCATCCAGCTAGCCAGCCAGCTAGCCAGCCAGCCACGTCAGCGAATTCAAATCGTGTGTTGAAGAGAGGCACAATCCTCATTTAAAATTTGAATGAATGTAATTAAGTGTTTTAAGTTGTTGAGCTGGGAAGCCGTGCTTTTCACAGACGTAGAAGTAATTAGGCCTTTAATGTTTTGTAAGTCTGAGATCTAGATCCATATGGTGGACTAGACAACCCATTCAATGTAATTCAATAGGGTAGGTAGATTGGAGGGAAGAGATCGAAGAGCCCCCTCAGGTAAAAGATCGAAGGGATCTCATTTTGGTGATAGTGAGAGATAGAAGAGTGGAATAATTGAGTTAGATTCTACGAGTAGAGAGCAGAAGAGAAGGATCCGAGACCTTGTTACGGGTCGTGCTTAGGAACACCATTGTAAACAGACATTTGCCATTTTAATATAAATAGCAGTTTTTCCTACATATTTCTGGTGTTAAATGAATTTATGTGAGTGTTCTTTATATGCTATGAATGTATGTTATGTTTATGCATTTGCAGGAGTTGTTTTGGTTTTAGGCTTGAGAGGTCTTTGAGGCTTCACACCAGGAGTGTGTGACAGAATGTTGTGGGTTCTAATAGCCGTGCACAGAGGGTGCATTTATGAACTCAGCGAAATCAAACAGAGACGTGCCAGGTGGGCATAGACACTGAAATCAACAATTCAGGAGAAAGACCTCAAGGTTGTTGAATACCTTGGAGGCAAGGCTGTGTATGAGAAAACATAGTTTCACATAGAATCTCTGAAGAGTTCTGTGAAGCTGTACCAGGAGGGAATTGAGCAGGTGCAAGGAGTGCACAGAAGACAAGAGAACTCTGTTGTGAGTTCAGATAGAAGCCAGAATTACTAAGAATTCTGAGAGCTCTGCCAAGTGGGCATTGAGTATATGCACAGTAATGCACTGGGGAACTCTGTTGTGAGTTCGTAAGAAGCAAGAACCACTGAAGGATTCTTAATACTCTACCAGGTGGGCATGGAGTAAGTGCCAGAGTACATAGAGGGATTATGTTGAGTTCAGAAGAAGGCAGAAGCTCTGAGGAGTTTCGTAAGAGGCTCTGCCAAGTGGGCATTGAGCATATTCGTAGGGTTATTGGATACCTAGAAATACTCAACAATAGGTTGCTTGAGAAGACTGAGTGTCAGGAGGGCCTCGTAATTTTCCATCTGCAGGAGAAAGAGAGAAGGATCTGTTTCCTTACAAGTCTAGGTGAGAAGAGAATCTCAAGAGGAATAACACTTTATGTATAGAGACTCTGCAAAGACGCAGGAGTCAGAATCCTTCAAGGATTCGGGAGAGAAAACTCATGAGGAGTAGTTCTTTGAGCGCATGAAGTCGTAGCTGCAAGGAGTGCAGAGGCCAGATAACTCTTGGGAAGAGTTCATAGTTTTAAATCTTAGTAGGAACAATGATTTTGTATGCGCAGGCGAGGATTCAAAGTTGTGAGGCTTGCGGAGGAAATAAGACCAAGGTTGAGGCCTTTGAACATTTGAAATTCTTCCAAGTCTGGAAGAAAATAACCAAAGCTCGAGAGGATCAATAACTGCCATCGGATCAGCCAAGAACATCTGGACCATGGATTCATGTCCAGGCATCGTAGAAAAGGCGCAGCGGGAGAACAGGTCTGAGCCGTCAGATCTAGGTACATGGACCGATAGCCGTCGGATTTGTGGAAAGGAGTTCGAGGTTTAAACACTCGTGAGCAGAGGTGAAAGTCTCGAAGAAGTTGGTATTGGGTTATCAGCGTTCGGGAGTCCGGAGGAAAAAGGTATGGACTCTTGATATCAAAAGTCCCGAAATAGCGAATTAATCTGAGCCGTCCATCTGAGGGAGGACGCATGTCATGTGATCATCCATTTCGGAGATCCAGGCACTGAGACTCACAGAGGTCAGTATCTAGACTTCGTGAGTAGCGAAGTCGCAAGAAGATCGGAGTCGTCCATTTGAGGAGGACAGGTGGAAAATATCAAGAGGCCTCGCGAACTCGGAGGTTCGCAGGGTGAGAGCCCAAAGGTTGGGCGCTCCAAGTCGCGAGAGGCAGAGTCGCGAGAAGATCAGGACCATCCATTGGAGGAGGACAGGTGGCAGAGATCTAAGTATCTCATGAACTCGAAGGTTCGCAAGGTAAGAGCCCAAGCATTGGGTGCTCCAAGTCGCAAAATCGCGATGAGCGAGGAGCGAGGATAGTTGTTGGATCCAGGTTATGGGAGGGTCGTTGGATCAGGAACCCCATCGGCATTTCGCATATCGGTATTTCGGGGGGTCTAGAGGACGAGAGGTTGAGAACTTGGGTTGTAAAACCCTGAAATAGAGTCGTGGTCATATGAGATATGGTCATGTGGACTAGGAGATATCCCTGGGGGCTAAATGTTGTTGAATTGTTTCGACATATCGGAAGATCAGTGATCAGGATATCGCGAGAACAGTGGTTCTCGTGACATCGAGAATTAAGAAACCTCGACACCCGAAGTTTGCATTTCCTGTGGGGAAAATGTTCATGGTCACATTCGGGCCATGAAGGAAAAGGAAGGACTTGTGGATCAGGTTTTAACAGAGATTCCAACAAGGAATCGAAAGAGCCACTTCGGCTCGAAACTAAAATTAGAATGATCCTTAAGATCGGGAGGTCAGGCGTGGGACCTACTGAGGTAGGTGCCTGAGTGAAGCGCCATCACGACCCTGAATGATGCTTCGCTGGAGATAACATAGAATCAAGAGGATAAGTAGGAAGTGATGTACAATAGAATCAATATTGAGCTCCAAGGAGTGCAGCAAGCACTACAGTCCAGTTGCGCAGTCCCCACTGCACCTCTGTCAGCAGGAACACCAGAACTGGGAGATGAGCCAGCTCAACTCCACCAAATTGCTGAGATAGTCGAATCTCACCTTCGACAAGCACAGGAAGAAATAGTGAAAGCCACCTGGGCTTTGACACAAGTACAAGGAGTCTTTGTAGAGAAACGCAATACTGCAAAATGAGAGAATCTTGATCTCCAAGAAAAGTTCGACGAAGGAAAATCCCAACCACAGAAAGAAAAGGAACATTTTCTCACGGATCAACTCAAAGTAAAAGAAATGGTCAACAGAGTGCTTCACTCTGTGACAGTCATAGAAGTAAAGGCTGAAGAGAGAATTCCATATCAAATAGTACAACTTGAACAAGTGATCCTGCAGCTACAACAATGCATAGCATATTTGGAGCTACGCACAGTACCCGAGACCCCTCAAAATGTAAGAGATCAAAGGGAAGAAACCGCCAGGAGCACAGTTGAGAGACTGAAGGCTCTTTCCAGGGAGTGCAAGCAACTGAGTAACCATAATGCCCAAATGTATGAGAAGCTCATTGAGAACCTAGAATTGCAGGCACTAAAGAACCCAGATTTGGTGCGCTGTTGTAGCGTTGAACCCTGGGTCTGCCCCTATGCCAACACACAAGGTTCTCAAAGAGATACACACATCTCTGGTTATAATAATATAATCCATATCATGATCAAATAAATTTGTCAAAGGCTTGCAAAGCCACACTGCTTCGTGGACTGCTACACTCAATGCTATATGCTCTGCTTCTGCGGTACTCAAGGCCACAGAACTTTGTTTCTTGCTACACCAAGAAACCATGGTAAACCCCAAGAAAAAAAAAACAATCAGATGTGTTGTTCCGGTCCACTGTACTCTCTGCCCAATCTCTATCATCATATCCCTACAAACTCAAGTCCACACTAGAGGCATATCTCAGGCCATATCCAACTATGCCTCATAGATATCTCAATACATGTTTTGTTGCTATCCAATGAGTATATATCAGTCGACTCATGAATTGACTAAGTACATGTGTCTTGTGTTAACTAGATACACCAGTGATCCAATCAGTGGTGGATCAATCTCATCTGAATCATCATCATTTAGTTTCTTCAAATCCATCACCATCGATGTCGGCATGGATTTGCATTTTGTCATACTAAACTTATTTAATATCCCCACTGTATATTTTCCTTGACTCAGGAAAATCTCATCGATCCTCTGTCATACTTCTTGTCCCAAGAAGTAGTGCATCATACCCAGATCCTTCATCTCGAAATCAGAAGTCAAAGCTTGCTTGTATCCAACAACAAGGCTTCCTAAATAAGTCACCAAAATCAGGCTCTCGTCACCAACAATATAATAGTATAGGTTTGGATTAACAACACTCTTGTTGAAGCCCAAACTCATCAAGAATCCATCCATCTTGTCGTACCAAGCATGAGGTGTCTTCTTTAGTCCATACAAGGCCTTCTTAAACCTATACTCATGAGATTTCTCGTTGTATATCACGAATTCTTCTGGCTGCTCGATGTAAACTTCTTCCTCAATCTCATCATTGAGAAAGGTTGTCTTTACATCCATCTGATGTAGTTTCCAACTCATGGATGATAGTACGAATGGAAGTGTATCAGGCTACTGGATCAAATGTCTCATCATAGACAACTCCCTATGTTTGTGGGAGTCTTCTAGCTACAAATCGCGCTTTATGTTTCTCGACACTTCCATTAGTTTCATGTCCCTCTTACCCTTATAGAGTTTGTCGAGCTTAGACAATCCTTTTATGCCCTACTGCAATATCTCTAGGGATATCAACTGGAGCAACTGGATCAACTGAAATAATGGTTATCTCCCTCTAAACCGTTGAAGGGGAGAAGGTAATGTCTCTTCCTTCTCCTCAATTAGTTTGACTCCCTCTAATTCAAGTCATTCCTTATGAAGTTTGAAGGATAAACATCTTCCTTTTTTGTTAACCTGCCTGGAACAACCAAAAGGAAACAAAACAAGAATATCTCCTAGAGGAGATTTAAGATTACATTTCTAGAATCAAAACAATTTAAGGATTGTTGTCACAGCTACAACACCTAATTGTAATGTAGCAACCTTAGAAATGTAGGTTAGAGGCATTATAATTTAATCAAACCTGAATCCTTCACTTCTAGTGTGGTGTTCCTCTGAATGCACTGATATCCCTCTAGATCTATGATTGCACCAAGGGTTCCTTCTTCCTGCAAGTACCCTTATGAAAATGATGAAAATAATATATACAAGTGCATACCTGAGAGTGTACACGAATGGAGATTCTTCTTGTTTTTCAATGTCATGATGAGCAATGATATTCCTCGCTTGTTTATGATAGACTAGAAGGAAAATTATGTTGTTGTAGCTTCCTGTGGCCACCTTCCATTGCTACATTCTATAACCAGACTTGTTTTCCCCTATAGCCACCTTGTACCATACATATTTCTAACGAAGTCTACATCAATATTGTAGTTTTAGGTGTGCACAAACTATGACCTCAGACCTGCCTTGAATGAAGATTCAGAACATGTTGTATATGGGCCTCATAAAAACACAAAAACACCCTTATATTTGTACTTGGTTTATCCTGACATGAATTTGTTAATAAGGAGGCCTTAGATACGGCCCTAGGTTTCCTTCACTCTTCCATAAGGGATTTGTCCCTCATTTTCTCAGATCTTGAAATCTAGAGGATCCTCAAACTCGCACCTCTTAATAGACTTCAGGCTCGGCCTTACTACCTCAGAAATATTCCTTGATATGATTTAGATCTGATCAAACTCGTCTCAGAAATTTGCTGTTTTAGATATGAGAAAACTTGCCTTGATGATTTGAAATTTTCGACATTAAAACAAACCTTGATCTCGCACTGAACAAAACTTCACTTGTCTCAGATCTGGCCTTAATACACCTCATATTTGGACTCAGAACAGGCCTCTAGAATTCACCTCAAATCCGATCAGAAGTTCACTTGAAATATGTCTCAAATATTCCCTTCAAATTTTCTTTAGAACATGCCTAAACTTTCCTGGATATACTTCAGGAAATTAACTTGATATACATGTAAATTAATTAAAAAAAAAGACCACAAACTTGTTTGCAACCAATTCAATTTTTCCAATGCCCTATAAGCTGCCTACACCTTTTGTCTTCTGAACTTAAAATTATCGTCGCATTTTGCAAATAAACGATGTTTCCATTCTTTGCGACACTTGCAAATTGGTCGATTTAGTTTTCACGACTGAAAGCGTGAAAACTCCTCCATCATTATTTGAACTGTCATGATTGTTTTTATTGATATTCTGAAAGGCACTTACCTTTGGTTTATTATTAAGTGGCTGGAATGGTTTTTTGATGCTATGTCCATTTGATTATTCTTACTTTTATTGCGCAACTTGACTTCTATTTGTTTGATAAGGCATCGAGCATGAAAATGTATGGGTTATACTTGATTATATAGGGGTCATGGTTGATTTTGTTTTTTTTATATGATGTGATCCTTACCATTATAAGCTCTTGGCTTATCAATTCTACCTCTTGTCACAATGTTTTATAAACTTTGAATACACATTATGTAGCAAGCGTGTGGGTAACATATGAGTTTGATTWTATATTGAATGGAAATAGTTTGAAGTTATGCATTGGCACGATTGGATAAACATTTAACTTTGGCTTTGATTGAATGACAATTGGTTTGAATKATTACAATGGCTCATGTTAAACTTTGGGTTTGATTTCGTATTGAACATTTATGATTTCAAACGATACTTTGGCATAATGGTATACCATCCACCGCTTAAATTTTGGGTTGGCCGATTAATATGGTTTAAGTGATATTATGATTGATTGAACAACACTGTACCGTGCCATTACTATGTTGCATGGTGGTAATAATCCCACCACCCTCGCACGCACGCATTTATTTGTCTCCCCTTTCATCGTTCGTAGCTGTTAGCCCAAACGATTTTGCTCCTGTGTATTGTTGTGTTCAATCCAAACCCTACCATGCGGCCGCACCATGGATCTAGTCATGAGGGATGAACCCAATGGTTGTCAGGCATTGTTGATGTTTGATGGTGCTTACAATGACCTTGAAGAGTTTGGCTGGCTCCCGTTCATCTGAAAGTTTGACGGCTTTAACCCTGGTGTGGCTCGGCAATTCGCATTAACCTTTGATGGCTGCCAACTCAAGGTTGGGGATGTGCAATTAGAAATTGACGAGCAATTTCTCAGTTTAGCTACTGGTCTGCCTGCTACTGGACAGAAATGGTCAAAAAAATTGCAAAGTGGAAGATGTCCCGTGGACATTGCTCTTCCAGTCTTGAAAGGTGAACTCCTACGACAAAGGTTTACCCGCGAATATGCTCAAGCAACATTGGCGTGACTTGTTGATGATAACCAAGCAGTTCATCACCTGCGAGGGCCAGTATGGTTTCGTTTTCTTGTACCACCTTCGACTACTTATGGTTTTCATGGGCTATGAACTTAATATGCCTTATTACCTGCATAGGAGTTTGTTTAAAATGTCTAAAAGGTATAAACAGAGCCAGGCCGATAACAACCTTTTTCACTTTGGGTTAATTAAAATGCTTGTGGTTTGTCATTTGGGGTTACGCCGAGACTATTGGAATGATTTTCTTATTCGTAATAATTTTGAGGACTCAATCCCACCACAGGTTGACAAATCTGTGGTGAGAAAGAGCAAGTCTATACCCCCTGTACCTTACAGTGCTCTGTTACCTAAACCCCTACCCGACTCACCTATTGACCTACCCAGCTCTGTCACCAAGGATGTGAAAAATGTTAAACCCGTGGCTAAATGGCCTAAGGCCAAACCTACTGCGAATTCCAAAGGCAAAAAGAATGCCCGATTAATCTCTCGCATGGCAAGAAACAAATCGAGACACCCTGTCAACCCTGACCCTATCATGGTGAGTGAAGATTCTGACTCGGAGGTAGAATGTTACCTGGCAAGTGAGTATCCCTATTCTGAAAGTCTATGTGACAAACCCTCATACGACTTTGTCAAAAAACTACCACCTTGCTTGCAAAATAACCCTGATTACCCCGGCATTAAAATGCCTTGTGAAACCCTCGATGACTCGTCAAAACCCCCTCCTGCTCTATCTCAAGCAACTGCCCCACCATGTGATCAGTGTGGCTCGTGGTTAGAAAAGTATTACCTCGATGTGCCAATGCTGCAGTCTAGAATTCATGCTCTGGAAGATCAAGTTGCAATGCTCACCAGTAAAAGGGCTAAATCGACCACTGGTAAGAAACAACGAACAACAGGTTCGATTTTGTTTAAGAACGTGGAGTCAGCTACAACGGTTGTTAATTCAAAATTGGCATAGCCCGAGCAGCCTCACTGGTATGACTATCACTTCTTTATATGACAAGCTCTTTGCTCTGTTTACAACGTGATTTGCTTTGACACATAAGCATGCACCATATGCATATTTTTGTTTTGATTAAATCGGATTTTGTTTCCCGGATTAGTTTTGATTGGATTTAGCTTTGATTTGATTGATCGTGGTATGGATTTGATTGTTTCGATTTGGCCTGCACCGAGTACTCAGTTACTTATTGAAGTTGTTAACATCTTTTCTAAACACAGGCTGTTTTCTGGTATTTCAATTTCAAACACAGTCAATGTTTCGATTCGAAATTGGTTATATTCTATACAATACGCTTGGCAATAATGGTTAACTGTTATGATTGTATATTCCATGATCTTTTTGACCAATTCGAATACCATTCTGTTAATGCATAACTAAATTGCGAATAGATATGAGTCATAACTGTTATACCCAACCAATTGATTCGCATTGTTTGACCGTGTTATCAGTTCATTTCATATTGTAACAAATATACTATTTAAATTGATTTGGAAATGAAAGTGATTATGCCCAAGATTACGATTTGTTTCTATATTTGACTTAGTTACGATTTGTTTCGATTGTTGCCCAGTTTATGATTATCACTGCTGTTGATGGTTATGATCACTATGTGATCTTGTCTGTTGACTGTGTAAACGCTCAACGATTGAAATCTATGGCAAAGTTTCATGCTGTTATGAATATTTTATTTGACTATAATCGTAACAAGTCTTTCTATATTGGCATTTGATTAAAATGATATAAATCATATGCACATTGTTACAGGTGTAACAAACCAATTATGATTATGATTGTATCGATTATGATTATGTTGGATTATATTATTAATTTCATTTGCTATGAAACAGTTTGGTTAATATTTGACCCAATTTTATGGCAACTAAAAAACAGAGCATTCTTACCCTGTTTTGATTGAATCCTTTTTTATTTTGTTAGTTTGAATGATAAACTCATTGGAATTATAGTGATTCGTTTTGGATATTTATTAAAAGAAAATTAAATTGGATTTGATTATTTTGAAAAGATTTCATTTGATTGCTATTTGATCCTGTATGCTATTTTAGACTAGCTACAGAATCAGATGATTCTGTAGCTAAGTCTGTAGGATCAAATTTTTATTGTTTTGTTGATGAAATGTCTATCTAATTGGTTATTTTTGGTCTATTGCAGATCAATTCGAAATGGCAGTGGATTTGATGAGCAGTTGGGAGATATTTCAAAGATTTCACTTGCATTTTATTTTCCTAGTTTAGTCGATTTTGGGGATCTTTCCCTGATTATGTAAAACTGTTTGATATTATCCACAGGGATGTTTTACCCTGTGGAGAGACTTATATATACTTATGATTTTTGTAATAATGTTCATCCTCATTGGTGGGAGAACAAAGATATGGATTTTTAATAAAGACTGAAGCAGAATTGGTGTTTTGTCACAGCTTTAGCTTCTCATTATATCAACATTTTGTTTCATGTTGTGTATATCAATTTGTTTATGGTTTATGACTACTTTAGCTATCTAGATCATGAGAAAATGATATAATTTTAATCACTGTAATCCATATCTGGTTTCTTCCAAATGTATAAAAGATATAACAATTGTTAGTTCAATTTGTGAATGACAGATTTATCTTCTTCATTGATTGAATTATTAAATATAAGTTTTTTCATAACAGGTTTCCCTTATTGCAGAGATTTATAATAATAAGATTGTTATGATTTTTTATGTCTTGTTTGTCCTGTAAATAACTCAAAGAGCAGTGCAACTAATCGTTTACGAGAATCTTTGGGATTAACCGGTGCGAGTTTCCTTCCTTCGACCAGCTTCAGAGTCATCACACAGAGGACGAATTAGGAGTGCTTCCAGGTCAGTTAGTCTTTTCCTTGCTGTTTTCATTAAGTAGTTTAGTTTAAAAATAATTTTAATTAGATTTATATTAGTTCATTTAATTTCAGTAGTTTTATTTCTTTTTCATAAAATATAAAAATCAAAAAGAGATTCCTTGCTGTCTTAGGGCAGAAAACACATGAGTTTTGCAGGTTTTAATTAAATCTGTAGCCTGTTTATAGTGTACATTTGTGAATAAGTAATATTGTAGCTGGTAATTAGATAGTTGATTTGAGTTATTATAATAGTAATTAGTAGATTGTATATAATAGTTAGAATAGTTATATTTAGTTTTAGTTTATTTAGTAGTTTGTTTTAATTAGATTAGTGTAATAGTTAGTTTGTTTGTTTTTAGTTAATTTGTTTATTGTTAGTTAGCTTAGTTTCTTTTACTTAGTTTTAGTTAGTTAGTTTTAGTTAGTTTTAGTTTGCTTTATTTTAGATAGATTAGTTAGTTTAGTTTCCTCTTTGGTTTTCTTAAGACCTTAGGGTGGCCAACGGAGCCGTTAAACCCGTCAGGGTGGTTCATTCCAAACGGCTTGGGTTATTTAGACAACCCCGGACCGGTTCCACTCTCCCAGTTGACGGACGGACAATTTCGCCCATCAACAAATGGCGCTAGAAGGAGGGCCTGAACTTAATTAATGGCACGAGGCGGTCACAAGACTCCCCCTCCACCTAAACGTTCACCTATAGTAACTAGGAGCCATTCACAAGATAATATTCCCCTCCAAACAGCAACTACTTCAACCGAAGATCCACAGATCATAGTTGAGCCAGCAACCCCTAATCCTACAGGTGGTGACTTGGAAGAGATTGTCCGCCGATCTCTTATTAAAACACATAGTGCCTTAGCCAATTTGAGGCAACCAAACCATCCGTGGGGTCAACCTTTAGACTTCTTCGATATCAGAGAACAGTTAGGTGATACTAACCTCACTGTGAATCCTACAGATCCAAACACAAATCCTGCTGCAGGAGGATCTGGGATACCTCCTTCACCACCTCCCTCATCTCCTTCCTCTTCAGGGGGAGATTCCTCTTCCGACGAAGGAAATTCACCTTCACGTCCTCCCACACCCACTACCCCAATGGAAAATCAGAACAACCCTACTAGACCTTGGTTAGACCAGGATGCAGTAGTTGTACCTAGAGCCCAGCACCCTTTACCTAAGCACCCAGAGAAATGGCTTCCTAAGTTTGATCCCGATTCAAAACAGATAGCCAAAGATCATATCAAAAAATTTATGTTAGGCATCAGACTCCGTAACGTTGAACATGACGACGTTGTCTGTAGGTTGTTCCCTTATACTTTTGAGGGTAATGCATCCACTTGGTACTTTGCCCAGCAACCCCATACAATAGTGTCTTGGGAAAAGTTTGAGTCATGCTTTTTGGAAAAATTCAGAGATGGAAAACCTCCGGAAGTCTTAGTCATGGATCTTTCAAGCTTAAAGATGAACCCAAAAGAAAAAGTTAAAGATTTCAATCAAAGATTTCTAACACTTAAAAATCGAATACCTACAGATTCTATGCCTGCTGAGTCGCTTGTAATAGCTTACTACACTAAAGCTCTACATCAAAGTATAGCTATTTGGGTTAAAATATCTAAAAAGGCCACGTTGTTAGAAGCCTTCGAAGAGGCTACTCAGATTGAAAAAGACATACTTAGCCTTAAGGACTCTTCTAGCAACGAAACTGAGACTGTTTCTTCTTCCAAAAAGAAGATTGAAATTCTCCCCAGACCTACACAAAACAAAACACAACC
>ML780598.1:1818448-1849401 GCA_009831015.1 Picea engelmannii
TCAATGTTTTGATTCGAAATTGGTTATATTCTATACGATACGCTTGGCAATAATGGTTAACTGTTATGATTGTATATTCCATGATCTTTTTGACCAATTCGAATACCATTCTGTTAATGCATAACTAAATTGAGAATAGATATGAGTCATAACTGTTATACCCAACCAATTGATTCGCATTGTTTGACCGTGTTATCAGTTCGTTTCATATTGTAACAAATATACTGTTTAAATTGATTTGGAAATGAAAGTGATTATGCCCAAGATTACGATTTGTTTCTATATTTGACTTAGTTACGATTTGTTTCGATTGTTGCCCAGTTTATGATTATCACTGTTGTTGATGGTTATGATCACTATGTGATCTTGTCTGTTGACTGTGTAAACGCTCAACGATTGAAATCTATGGCAAAGTTTCATGCTGTTATGAATATTTTATTTGACTATAATCGTAACAAGTCTTTCTATATTGGCATTTGATTAAAACGATATAAATCGTATGCACATTGTTACAAGCGTAACAAACCAATTATGATTATGATTGTATCGATTATGATTATGTTGGATTATATTATTAATTTCATTTGATATGAAACAGTTTGGTTAATATTTGACCCGATTTTATGGCAACTAAAAAACAGAGCATTCTTACCCTGTTTTGATTGAATCCTTTTTTATTTTGTTAGTTTGAATGATAAACTCATTGGAATTATAGTGATTCGTTTTAGATATTTATTAAAAGAAAATTAAATTGGATTTGATTCTTATGAAAAGATTTCATTTGATTGCTATTTGATCATGTATGCTATTTTAGACTAGCTACAGAATCAGATGATTCTGTAGCTAAGTCTGTAGGATCAAATTTTTATTGTTTTGTTGATGAAATGTCTATCTAATTGGTTATTTTTGGTCTATTGCAGATCAATTCGAAATGGCAGTGGCTTTGATGAGCAGTTGGGAGATATTTCAAAGATTTCACTTGCATTTTATTTTCCTAGTTTAGTTGATTTTGGGGATCTTTCCCTGATTATGTAAAACTGTTTGATATTATCCACAGGGATGTTTTACCCTGTGGAGAGACTTATATATACTTATTATTTTTGTAATAATGTTCATCCTCATTGGTGGGAGAACAAGGATATGGATTTTTAATACAGACTGAAGCAGAATTGGTGTTTTGTCACAGCTTTAGCTTCTCATTATATCAACATTTTGTTTCATGTTATGTATATCAATTTGTTTATGGTTTATGACTACATTAGCTATCTAGATCATGAGCAAATGATATAATTTTAATCACTGTAATCCATATCTGGTTTCTTCCAAATGTATAAAAGATATAACAATTGTTAGTTCAATTTGTGAATGACAGGTTTATCTTCTTCATTGATTGAATTATTAAATATAATTTTTTGCATAACAGGTTCCCCTTATTTCAGAGATTTATAATCATAAGATTGTTATGATTTTTTATGTCTTGTTTGTCCTGTAAACAACTCAAAGAGCAGCGCAGCTAATCATTTACGAGAAGATTTGGGATTAACCGGTGCGAGTTTCCTTCCTCCGACCAGCTTCAGAGTCATCACACACAGGACGAATTAGGAGCGCTTCCAGGTTAGTTAGTCTTTTCCTTGGTGTTTTCATTAAGTAGTTTAGTTTAAAAATAATTTTAATTAGATTTATATTAGATCGTTTAATTTCAGTAGTTTTATTTCTTTTTCATAAAATATAAAAATCAAAAAGAGATTCCTTGCTGTCTTAGGGCAGAAAACACATGAGTTTTGCAGGTTTTAATTAAATCTGTAGCCTGTTTATAGTGTACATTTGTGAATAAGTAATATTGCAGCTGGTAATTAGATAGTTGATTTGAGTTATTATAATAGTAATTAGTAGATTGTATATAATAGTTAGAATAGTTATATTTAGTTTTAGTTTATTTAGTAGTTTGTTTTAATTAGATTAGTGTAATAGTTAGTTTGTTTGTTTTTAGTTAATTTGTTTATTGTTAGTTAGTTTAGTTTCTTTTACTTAGTTTTAGTTAGTTAGTTTTAGTTAGTTTTAGTTTGCTTTATTTTAGATAGATTAGTTAGTTTAGTTTCCTCTTTGGTTTTATTAAGACCTTAGGGCGGCCAACGGAGCCGTTAAACCCGTCAGGGTGGTTCATTCCAAACAACTTGGGTTATTTAGACAACCCCAGACTGGTTCCACTCTCCCAGTTGACAGACGGACAATTTCGCCCATCAACAAAACTATGATCTGGAACTTAGATAGAATTGCTCCTGTAGCAGAGCTGAAGTTTGCTTGGAGACTACTCTGAAAACTCATCTTTATTCCTCTTGAAATCTCAGACAAAAAATTACTAGAACCAGGTCCAAATGTGCCTCAGAAATTTGGTCTATTTTCTGCTGAGATACACCCTTTATAACAACCTCATAACAGACCTCAGATCTACTCACAAAACCAGACTAAATAAGACCTTAACTTGCCTCAAAATTTCTCCTTAAAACATCACTCAAACTCTGCGGTTTTGGGGCTGCTATTATAACTCGTCTGTGGTTATGATGCCCCTTAATGGCTTCCCCAAGAACTCCCCCAAAATTTAGTGACTGAGCTTTCTAAAACTGTTGGCTACCTCATACTGTTCAGACTCCTAAAAAAATAGATCTGTGGCTACCTTTCCATGATGCCCATAACACTTTAATCAACACTATGCCTGCAACCAGCCTTGAGCTTTACCATATGGGTTTAATAGGAGGTATTGTTTTCTCTTTATATCAGCAGCAGGGTATAGTATCCCCCCAAAAAAAAACTCCCACAACCTACCTTCAAAATTTTGCAAAGGTCACCTTCAAGAACTGCTCTGATACCATGTTGATTTTATGGTAAGCTGATGCATTTTAATTTTCTTACTATTAGAATAAACCAAACCATAAATACTGCATCAACCCAAGATCACAAGAATATTGACCATGCACAAGAACACAAGAAGTATCCTGGGAAACCATTCCCAACAAGGGAAGAAAACCCAACCAATCATTTTCTATATTCTTCAAGAGAAAGACCTCCCACACCATCACCAAACCTAGCACACAAGAAGGTGTTGTAATTCTCATAATTTCATACGACAACTTATGAAATCATGAGATGACACAATGTTAAGTGTGTTTCCTCAATGGGGATTCACCTTTGTTTATATAAGACTTATCACATCAAATGATGTGTCTATTTTCACAATAGGGCTGACCTCAATAACTCAAAATATAATTAATAATTACCATTTTAATTATCTTTTTCATTAATTATCTTTTACATTATGGTGGGGACGACTTGTACCCTTTACATCACAAATAGGGTTACATGTAAGTCTGACTCTTGGACAATATAGCAAGGGATCTCATACACCCACTAGTACTTATTCACTAGGGGCACATCCATCTGTGCTCAGCCACAGGGATGTCCACATATCTATCTCACTGTGTCTCATAGGAGAACCACACTCACTAGTGCTAAGCCACTACAATCACGTTCACCGGTGCTCAGCCACATGCATGTCCAACTCAACAGATCTTCTTTCTCACTATGTTACATAGGAGAATAATCTGGAGTATCACATCATCTCAACTCTCTGCTCAGAGGAGGCTAATACATAGTTTCATCTCTGTCTCAGAACGATGCACCCAATTCATGGGATTTTCCACACGTTCACCTGTGCTCAGCCACAGGCATGTCCAAATCAGAAGATCTTCTTTCTCATTGTGTTACATAGGAGAATCATTTAGATTTATCATCTCAACTCTTTGCACAGAGGAGAACAATAAACCCATCACATGGGATCCTCACCCCACAGAGGCACACAACATTCCATTTCCGTCTCAGAGAGGAACCACACACCCAACTCATGGACTTCCTCACCCCACACATGGGCACACAACATTCTTTCTCCATCTCAGAGAGGAACCACACACCCAACTCATGGGATTTCTCTCAGGACGACTCACTCAGTCTGTGTCCTAGAGGATGTCTCATGCAGCTGTAATCATCAACAGTTGGAAAGGTATCGACGAGAAGATTCATTTTGGGTGCTCAATCAGAGCCTTTATTTATTATTTAGGTGCTCTATCATGAACTTTTTTTGTTTAGGCCTGCAAAATGGCCCCGAAAGTTTGGGAACCAAAAAACTGCTAAAAATAGTAAATTTTGCAGAACATTGTATTGAGCCAGTTGGAATAGGTGGGTGGCCACCAATATCCTCCTAGATTAATTTTTTTTTTTTTTTTAAATTAATTTTTTTATTGAATAACCAACTATTCTAACCTAATATGGCATGTCTTTCATACGTGCACAAGTGCTATAAATTTAGTGTGAAGCACCGATATGCATTTTATTTTATATTTTAAATAAAGAGTGATATTTTTGAATTTTATATTAATAATGGTTATGAACTTGCATCTTATTAGTTCAACACCGGGGCATTATGTTTGTGAGTGCACTAGTGCATTTGTTCGGTATCGGGGCACCAATGCAATGAACTCTACAAAAACCTCCAAATGCTCGCCTCCACTATAAATAGAGAAGGAGTAAATTTTTAGGGGAGGTTTCGTAAAAACCTCCACTACAAGTTGTTCTTCTTGTAATGCATGTACCTTTGGGTATATCAGAAGCTTCTAAGGTGCACATGAAACTAACCTTACATTATCCTATTAGCCACATGATTTCTATAGTACACCAAGAACAACACTAGAGGAGATCACACTCGCATACTAGGGAATCATGTAGTATGGTTAAGCGTACAATCCATCCTCCTTGACTGATGCCATGAAATAAGGATGAGATTAGTATGTCATCCAGATACACTATGAAAATGTTTCCTATGAAGTCTTTCAATACTTCATTCATTAATCTCATAAATGTGCTTGGGGCATTTGTCAACCCAAATGGCATGACCAACCATTCAAACAAACCTTCATTTGTCTTGAATGATGTCTTCCATTCATCTCCCTCTTTCATCCTTATTTGATGATATCCATGCTTCAAGTCTATCTTGGAAAAATAGCTTGCTCCACTCAAACAATCCATCAAATCATCCATCCTGGGTAAATGGAATCTATACCTAATGGTGATCTTATTGATGGCTCTGGAATATGTACACATTCTCCATCCTCCATCTTTCTTTGGACTCAACACAATTGGTATTGCACATGGGCTTAGGATTTCTCTGACTAAACCTTTATCCAACAACTCTTGGACTTGATTTTTGACTTCCTCATTCTCTCTAGGTGTCAACCTATAATCTTGTTTGTTTGGTAAACTAGCTCCTGGAATAAGGTCAATATGATGGCTTATACTTCTAATGGGTGGCAATGAGTGAGGTAACTCATCCACCACTATGTCGGCAAAGTTTTCTAACAGTTCTTGGATTTCTTCAGGTAAATCCTCCACATAAGTATTTGTAAGGATAACTCTAGGATTCCTCACTATAGAAAACTGCATCTCCTACTCCTTGAATTCATTCAAGATTTCCTTCCCACTCATGAGAAGTATACTTGAACTAGCTTCCCTATTTTGCTCTTTGTCTTCTATTGACAACAACATATGTGTCCTACCATTATTTTCTAAGGTATAAGTATTCATCCTCCCATCATGAATAACTTTTCTATCAAACTTCCATGGTCTCCCCAATAAATATGACAGACATCCATAGGAATTAAATCACATAGTATTTCATCCCTATAACATCCTATTTTAAATTCAACTTGGCATTGTTGACTTACCATTACTTGATGTCCTTTCTGCAACCATGATACATTGTATAGGTTTGTATGTGCAGTTATCTTTAGTTCCAGTTTCTCCACCATCTCTATGGATACTATATTGTCAGTGATCGCATTGTCTATGATCACCTTGCAAAATCTATCTTTTGTCTTGCAAGAATTTTTTAACAGACTTGTTCTTTGAAATGGCTCCTCTACCTCCTTCTCTGGTTTAAGAAGAACTTTTCTCATCATGAGGTTATTTCCTCCTTCTGCTTCTTTTTCATCCACATCCTTATGTGCTTCAAAAATGTGTGCTTCTCCTCCTCTAATGTATTTCTTCTTCTCTAGGCATTCCCAAGACATGTGCCATGTCTTTCCACAGGCATAACACCTAATTTCACATCCTCTGGCTCTTCCTCTTCCTCTAGGAAAAAAACTTATTCCTCCATGATGTCATTATTTATAACTTCCACCTTTCTCAAGGTGACTATGTTGTTTTCCAACTTCATGTTTTGGTTTCTGGAACTTCTGTCTATCGGTTCCCTTACCTTTGCTTGAATTTCCTCCTATGTTTCGTTGGCTTTGTTTTCTGGCCAATTTCTCTTCAACTTTCAAGTTTGCTTGATAAGCATCCACAAATTTACTAAAAGACATCATATTGATCTCCTCTTGTATTTCATATCTTAGTCGATTGATATATCTGGCTATTTTTTCATCATCATTCTCTTTATGTCCAGCCCTAATGTTTAGTATGTAAAATTCATCAGTGTATTCCTTCACTGATAAGATTTTATGTCTCAGGTTCTTCAATCTTCTGAATAGATTTATTTGTTAGTCCTTTGGGATCAATTTTTCTTTTAGCTTGGCTACCATCCTATCCCAGCTTTTAATTTTTTGCTTGCCCTTGCATCTGCGATCGGCTTGCAGTTCATCCCACCATAGTGCCGCATGACCCTTAAGTCTTATCACTGCATGCTTCACCATATTATCTTCCTCGATATCCTCATAATTGAAGTATTTGTCCATAGCACGTACCCAATCCAACAATTCTTCAACTTCTAAATTTCCTTCATACATTGGTACCTCTATTTTTTCTCTGGCCCCTATTCTTGAAACAACTTTCAATAAGCAGTCTTCTGTAGCATCCTCTGCTACATCTTATTCGACCTCTATCTCTTCTCTTTTAGCTTCACTGATATATCCAGTGTCAGGTGCTCTCCTCTGCGTTGTTTCCATGGCGGCTAGTCTCATTCTGAGTCACCTCATTTCTTCTTCCATTTCTGGATTTGCTCTGCATCTTCTGGGTGGCATGATTCCATTGCCTCACCTTCAGAATCTATAAACAAAATCAACTCTTGATACCACAAATGATATCAATTTATCTCATTTCTCCTTTGTCTATTGTCTGCAAACAAATTCAATAGCTCTGATACCACCTGATGCATCCCCCCTACTCTCCTTTGGGATACGCAACCTCCTGGTCAAGGATCTTCGATTCTACTAGAAATATAGGCTCTCTAAAACCTTGATGGTCTCACTTTGTAATTGAACACATGGCCTTTCAACTTTTGGTGTAGGTTCTATGATACCCGCGACCTCTCCCTTCACGTTGTTGAACTGCCAAGTTTCAGGCACTAGATCCTCCTCCATTAGCCCCTTCCTAGATGTGACCTTGGGCTATGAACTCACGTAAACACGTGATTGCAGGGATGGCCAAGAGTGGTTTGGGATCAATCCTCTTTTCTCCCCACAATTCACTACCAGTCTTCGCATGTCCTTTTGGCAATACCGTGGTTTCAATTGTGGCTCGCTCTCAAATTTTTAAAGCTCGAGCACTTTTTTTTCCCCACAATTGAGTGTGATCGTTGATCTTGTGATCTCGGATGGAGCCTCTTGATCAATGGTTCAGATTTTCCTCCTTTCCTTCCTTCTCTCTGGATCACGCCCTCCCAAATTTTCACGATTTGTTGACGCGTGTCCCTTTCAATCAACGGTCACGATTTGCTTCACCAATTCAGGTTTCAGAGTTTTCAATTCTCAAACCTTATTTTCTCCGCAATTATTTCATTTGGATCTCATGATCTATTGACGTGTGTCTCCCGCAGATCGACGGTTGTGATTCCTTCAGGTCTTCAAACTTCGAAAACTCAACTCTCAACTTTCACTTTCCCTTGAAATGCGTGGATTTCTTCCGCGTATCCTCTTGAATCAGACGACTAAGATTCACTTTGGGTCTTCACCCAGAGTCCATGGATTTGCACTGTGTGTCCTCCTTAATTTGAAGGCTACGATTTACTTTGGGTCTTTATTCAGAGTCTAGATATTTCTGCTACGCATCCCTCTGGATCTGATGGTCCAGATTCACTTCGGACTTCGGGTTTCGGTAATTTCAATTCTCAATTGAACCCCAAATGCTTTCATCCAAAGCTCACGATCTGTTGCCATGCATCCCTCTGGATCTGGCGGTCTAGATTCAGTTTGGACTTCAGATTTTGGAAATTTCAATTCTCAACTAAAATATTCAAAGTGGTTTTTCCTGGAGCCTCTGATCTACTGACACGTATCTCCTGGCAACCAATGGTCAGGATCTACTTTGGCGATTTCACCTCCTCCTTGTCCACAAACTTTCAGAGTTGTGGATCTTATGCCACATGTCCCTCTTGACGATGGGCGGTCCCAAATTACTTTAGGACTTCGGGACTTCAACAGTCCGCTCTCCTCTACACTTCAAGAGACTTAAAGCTCATGCACCTTGCCCAGATCCAGCGATATGGAATGATCCCTCTCCCTCCTAGATGGATCTTGACCGATGATTCATGAAACCTTCAGAGCTTCACTCCTTCTGACTATTTTTCCCCACTATCTCTTATGATCTTGATCCCCTTGAGGATTTTTATCTCCCACGCACTCCTTGCATTCCTAGGATTTCGACAAACTCAGATCAAAGGGTTTCCTCGAAAGAAACTCTTCTTGCACTCCTTGCGCTTCTCTGTTTTGGTTCTTCGACACTTAGTCGCTTGCTGACTCTGTGCATTTCTTGCACTTGGCCTAAGTTCCTACCATTCCTTCTGAACTTCTCTGAGCCAATTCAAGACTCTGTTGATGCACTCCTTCCATACGATATGCACTCCTTGAATACTAGTTCTCGGAAGAGAAACGATTAAAACTTATCCAATTTGTCACAAACTCATATGATAAACCATGAACAAGCATACATAAATGAAATGAATTAAAACACACACAAAATGCATCATTTATTCAATCACACATCAAAATGAACATTATCCAAGAAATTGGGACAATTATGTCTGTTCTATTCATTCATGAAATAAAATTACATAGTATTACAGTTCTCCATTGCATCCTTCTTCTACTCTCTGCTAGTCTCTTCTACTCTGCTCTACTATTGCCTAATACAATACAACCAAAAAACAAAAACTATCTAAGGAGTGGCTCCTCGAGCTCTTCTTCGTCATGTCTGCAACCTATCCTATCAGTTTCTAGCGGTTACCTACTTTATCCTATTACAATAACTATCAGTTATTATCAGATAAGAGTTGACACTCTCTATCTGTAATTCCTTACAGTCGTATAAGACTTTTACAAACAAGATATATTTAAAAATGTTGTTTCCAAAATATCTCAACAACTCATTATGTTTATGAGTTAAACATTGATTTGAAATTATGTCATGTTGAGATGTCATATCCCTGCCTCCACGCTTGCATATTTGATTTTGAAAGCGATGCTCCTGCATCAAAATTGTTGCAGAATGGTGGTCGACTCCTAGGTGGCATTTTCAGGAGTTGTATCTTTCCACTAAACTAACACTTCCTTGATAGTTTGTTGATGAAGATGACGCTCTCGTTGGTCCAAGACTTCTTTTGGATGCAACCAAATGGAACCTTATTCATCTAAATCAGGGAGACTGGTTTGAGTTTGGCACTTAGTGCCAATCACTTTATTTAAGAATGAGACATGAAAATCATGATGAAGCTTAGAATTATTGGGCAGAGCTAACTGACAGACCACATGCCCCACTTGCTTGAGAATTGTATAAGGACCATAAAATTTGAGAGCATTTTTTTGACAATGTTCATCTTTGAGTGAAGTCTTCTTATAATGTTGCAGATGAAGAAACACTTGGTGCCCTTCAACAAATTGATGTTCGAAATGACCTTGATCTTCTTGTTGCTTCATGTGATTCTGAGCCATGACAAAATTTTCTTTGAGGGTAAAGAGAATGGGTGCTCGAACTGTAAGATTATTTTCAACCTCCTGAACCTTAGAGACACATAGCATGTATGAGAGAACCAATGGTGGCCTTTTTCGCATAGATGGATTCAAAAGGATTAATGTGAGAAACAATATGGTAAGATGTGTTGTACCACCATTCAATGAGGGGTAACTACTGATCTCGTTGATTTTTCCTGTCAGATACAAAACAACACAAATATGTTTCAAAACACTTGTTGAAAACTTCAATTTGGCCATCAGTTTGAGGATGATAGACGATGTTGAGATGCAATTGGGTTCCCTGGAGCCTAAACAATTCTTGCCAAAAATTGTTGGTGAAAGTTGGATCTTAGTCAAAGATAATAGAACGAGGTATGCCATGAAGTTTGAATATATTATCCATAAAAATTTGAGCCAGTGTGGATGTGGTGAGCAAGTCTTGAAGAGCACATTTGTAAAAACAATATACTACCACCATGATGACTGACTTATTGACTGATTTAGGTAGGCCAACAATGAAATCCATAGAAATATCCCTCCAAATAGTAGGGGGAATCAGAAGTGGTTGGATTGTGCCTAGAGTTTCGATTGTTTCTCCCTTATTGCATTGATAGGTGTTACATTCAACCACAAATGTTCATATGTCATGTTTCATGTCGTCCTATAAAAAATAATGTTTGACTCGTTCATAGGTTTTGGTAAACCTAGAATTCCCAACTCTGGGTGAAGCATGAAGCTCAGAAAGCACCATGGATTTAAGTTGCAACTATTTTCTTACATATAGATGGCCTTTGTAAAAAATATCTTCATTGTGCCAAGAGTACCTTGGAGAAGATTAGGAGAGAAAGTTCTGGGTCTTGTAGCCATTCTGAGTGAACAACTTGGAGTCAATCTGGTACAATGAAGGGGAGGGAAAAGAGAAACCCTTATTCTTCATACTTCGTGAAAAGAGTGTCAACAACCAAAATTTCTTTTCCCTTCTTGTAAATGATCTCATAATCATATCCAAATAGCTTGGTCACCTTTTTTTTTTTCTCTGGGGATGAAATGCATTATTCCAGGAAATAGTTGAGGTTTTGATGATCAATTTTAATTTGGAAGCGTTTCCCAAATAGATAAGGATGTCATAAATCCACAGAATGTTGAATAACCAACATTTCCTTTTCATAGATTGATTGGCCCAAATGTCTTTGTGAAATTTGTTTTCTAGTGAAAGCCAAAGGCCTACCATCTTGCATGAGGACTCTCCCAATTCCTTTCCCCGAAGCATCACATTCCAAGACAAAAGTCTTGGTGAAGTTGGGAAGTGCAAGGACATGAGTTGTGAACATAGCCTCTTTAAAGGTGTGGAAGGATTGATCAATGGATGGAGTCCAAGTGAAGGAATTCATTTTAAGGAGAGAAGTGAGAGGTTCCAAAATTTTTCCATAATTTCGAACAGACTTGCGATAATATCTCGTTAAACCTAGAAAATCACACAATATCTTAAGATTTTTAGGGTGAGGCCATTCCTTCATAGCTTCAATTTTCTTGGGATCCACCCATACACCATCCTTTCCAACAATATGACCCATGTACTCTACTTTTGAGGCTCCAAAGGCACATTTAGACTGTTTGAGGAAGATTTTGTGCCGAGAGAGTAGATGGAGAACTTGATTCACATGGGAAAGATGGGATTTATAAGTTTTACTATAGATGATAATATCATCAAAGAAAAATAAGACAAAATGATGGAGGAAAGGAAGAAAGATATGATTGATGAGACTTTGCAAAGTGGAGGGAACATTACATAGGCCAAAGGGCATGACCAAGAACTCATAGTGACCCTCATGAGTTCAAAATGCAATCTTGGAAATGTATTCCTCTTTCATACGTATCCGGTGGTAGCCAAAATGAAGATCAATTTTAGTAAAGTATTGAGCACCTATCATTTCATACAACAGGTCATCAATGACAATAATGGGAAAATTTTCTTTTATGGTGAGGTTGTTGAGGGAACAAAATTCTAGACACATGCACCAAGTGCCTTCTTTATTGAGTACCATGAACACATGAGAATAATAGGGGATGGTACTAGGATATTGTTACCCCCCATTACTAGGGGTAGCAAAGGAGATGATGTCTTGAGGCCCGCAGGTTATAGACATGGAGTGTCGAGAGTCAGATGATCGATGAAGCCCACATTGTGCACAATGAGGCCCTCCTCTCCACCACACGCCACCGTTCGTCTTCCAACAACACAAAAAAATCCACCACACAGACTTGGCTCCCAGAGGAAATTAGGCCTTTCTTCATGAGGTAACAAGTCTAGTGTCATGGTAATTGTCACTTTAATAATTTAAGCATTTGAACATCTCATAAAGGATCCTCTCTGGATTGTGAAACATTTTCTTGGAATTTATATTTTTTTCCTTATTTCACTTTGGTGGTTGACATGGTTTCCTAGTAAGTGGGTCACCCTCGGGAAGAGGGATTCTACTGTGGTGTCTCCTATAAGGGTCCTCACACCATTCTCACTCATACTTACCACCTTCCATAATTCTTCCACTTTGTTTCCTCATCTTTTAGGTTTAGGGTTCACTGAACCCAATAAGGGATCGTACCTCATTTCATGGGAAGAATGGGCCAAAGGCCCATAGGTGTTGTAGCTAGAAAAAAGTTAAGATCCATAAATGATCCTTCTAGATGATCACCCTATGGTCCTAAAAGTAATGAAATGCTTCTCCGTAAAAATGAAAGACTTGTAAGAAGAAAACACATAATTAATAAATGTTTTTCTTGTTGGGGAAATGCATTTTTCCGTGTGACTTACTTTCCATTGCATATGGCACTATTATATGTTTTTCTTCTTGATGTCAAGGTTATTTTGTCAAACTCTTGGATGAGTGTAAGGGAATACACCCTCCATCAAGATCTATCTTTTATTGTCATTGAAAAGGCTATTTTCAAAGGTTGCTACAAGGAGTAAAAGGGATTACACCCTTGTAGATTTAACTTGCTAAGGTTTGTTTGCTCCATGGAGTAAAAGGGATTACACACCAAAGAATTAATAAACCCTAGATCATAAAAAAGAGACTCCGTAATGCAATAGATAAAGCACTAATCTTTTTTGCATTGGATATTGATTATTATGCATTGGTAAACGTGATATCAAGGAGATTGAATTGTTTAAGTTTGGAAATTGATTTTACATTATTTAAGCTATATTGTGCCATAAGGGCATATTTATTAGCCAAGTGATCTAGTTACTATAATAAAATTTAATCTACAGCCAATAGGACTGCAACAAACTCGTCCTCTTTCATTCTTTTACTCACTCTTCTACCATTGAAATTCACTTCTAAGACTTGGTAATTGTTCTACTGGTTATAAGATATTGTTTGGGTGGTTTACTTGCTGATTTTAGTGGCTAGAATTTGTTGTTACATACCTAAAGTTATCTACATCCATAAGGATGTTACAAATATTTATGGTAACACTTAGTAACAACCCTCTAATTGCTATCAAAGTCTTGCTCTAATCATTGGAAAATTATCTACTTGTTGCTAGCTTTATTTCCAACATATTACACTTGATTTTGATGGTTAATGTTGTATTTGTTACAACTTATTTACTACATATATATATTCCATACTACTTCATTTTTTGGACAACAAGGTTTCTTTTTTATTCCCCTTTGTTTTGAGGCTTAAATATTCATAAATTGTCCTGTTTTGTGCATGTCTAACATTGTTTTGTAGGTACATAACCTTGGCAACCTTCATCAAATCACAAGGCTCTCTCTCAAGCCTCATTTCCACTCTTGAGCCTGACCTATAGGAGAATTCTTCAATCAATTTCCAATTTCCATCTTAATCCCCCTAGTGTCACCAGAGAATCCTCCCTTGTGTTGGATTTATCCTTCACTAAAACAAGGGGGACATCTATTAAGGTGACAGTGTAGGGGCTAGTCAACTCTGTCGACTAGACCCAATGGTTGACTAGGAACTAGTCGGTCGATCGTCGAAGTTGGAAGTAGAGTTTGGTCGGACTATCTATTAACCAACCAACCCAGAAAGTTAAGTAGTTACAATTGCCTAAAAGGAATATAAATAGACAAGCACATGAAGGCTCAGATAGCTTCATGTGAGAGGTTGTATGTAATTGTGTTGTACTGTCATATCATATAAAAGTATTGTTTTGTGCGGTCTCATTACTTGTGTATGTATTTATCTATGATTACATGTGTGTATGTATCTTCTATGATGTCTATGTAAGGATCTACAGGTAACTCTCCCTACTTTTCCCTAAATTATAACATTGGTTCGGTTGTCGGTAGTACTAAACTTAGGCATGTCGAAATTTACATAAATTCTAACTCTACAAGACATACACAATTGGTGGGAGCACAAAATTGAGAACTACATAAAAAATTACGCAAGAAGGAACAACCTCTCACTAGCAAAAGCACAGTCGTGATTCTTTTCAGATACACACGAAAGATTCCTTGAATCTATCACAGAATCCTTGTTCCAACACATTAATAGAGCAGGTAATGCATAATATGACACCCGACAAGAAGTTAGGCCTAAAGTTTTCGAACAGAGGAAGAACAAATATGCACGACTAGCTCGAAATAATTATTGAAGACTATATTTCAGAACAAGCCATTGAATATCGAACGTCTCTCGACAAAATAAAAGAACAATTTTACACTTAATTGCATGATGGTTTTTTCTGCACATTTCCGACAATCCTTCATAAATTCCTCCTCAACAAGGGAGTCGGTGACATCATCGAATACCGACCAAGACTAGGCACACTATTACCAAATAGTAACTTCCAAGAAAGATATGAAAAGTAGGAAGCATTTCTTGATGCAAAGTGCAAAGATACCAGAGAAGCATGCGATTACTTCTTGAAGAAATAAACATGGCTAACGCTATCGAACTAGAGTAAGTAGGGTCAATAATGGGGGCTCTATCGAAACTGTAAGAAGCCAAGCATACTTGAAGTAGTGGTTTCCAAGCCTAAATGTCATGTAGAGGGAAGTATTTGCATAAGAAATCCACGAATCTCCAGAAACTAGAACGAGATAAAAGGAAAAAGAAAAGAGAAGAACTTTGTAACCAGTGGAACAACCAAAAGTTGAATAGAAAAAAAGATCGAGGAGGGTCAGCCTGATAGAGCGCGTGAGTAGCCAGAGTCAGACATGGATCGACCAGAGTTGGCAATAACAACAGCTTCGACAACACTCGACAAAAGTAGTGATGCACAGTTAAACATCCACCAACCGGATGACGAACCGGAAAGTATGGACTACAAAGAATCTGGACCAACTTTACGTAGTTCTCCTGCACCAGAAACCAACCCACGGATAAGGGAATTTCTCTAACAAAGAATCCAGGTCGATGACCATTTGGTAAGATTATGGTACAAAACAGATGACCAAGGAAACCTACGACACGCACTGATTGTTGATCCATAACAAAATGAAGCCAACAATATTCTTATCCAAATTAAGGATCTCACTAACTCAACCCCCCTGCCAAATCTAATTTCGAGAGAAGAAATTAATTATATTCACGAAGCGACGCAACCTTTGGAATGATGGTTAGTCGAGTATAAAGACCAAAGCTCTCAAACTGAGGAGGCATTCCCTATACTTAAGAAGAAACATTTTTTTCTTGGGTACCATCCAATAAAGGACATAGAGGATTCGAAAACTCAGTCGAAAGTTGTGGTAGCTCAAATACCAAGAAAACCAAGCAATCCTAATAACAAAGTCAAAATGGGATTTAATCACATCCCAATTTATGAAGGAGAAGAGGACCCAAAATGTCACTAGTTCATGTGTGAAAAAATATGGGACGCGGCTAACATTACAGATGAAGACAAGAAAATGGCACATTTTGGAGATGCTCTACAGTACCATGCCTTAACTTGCTTCATGAACTACACAAAAAAACAAACCTTCTCAAAAGAAGAAATAAAGAATAACTTCTTAACATTATTTAAAATTTAGGATGCTACACATCTAGCAGCCCAAAAGTTAAAAGAAATAAAACAAAGACTGGGTGAGTTAGTTAGAGAGTATGATAAAATATTCAAATACCTTCTAAACCAAATTCCCACAACAATCAACCAAAGTTTGTTGGTCCAGTGGTATGTAGAAGGACTACTACCATGAATATGTTCTTCATTATGTTTATTTGAGATAACCTACTGTGAAGATGTGCTACAAAAAGAACAATGACTCGAGTCAAATGATGATGGCCCGTCGACTTCTTCGACGATCGACAGACTCGAGGAAAAAATAGAAAACTTACAACAAACCATAAAAATTCTATCTATATGATGGAATGAAGTATGGTGTACTACATGCCTGGTGGAAGGACATACAAAGGATAATTTTTCCCTTAATGAGTGCACAGAAACATTAGACGTCCACCGAATATAAGCACAAAAATATTGCAACATATGTGAATGCCTAACTGATCACAGTGTACAAGATTTTCCACATAATGTGAAAAACATGAAGTGATGCCATATCTGTGAAGCTTCTGATCTCCGAACATCAAAATCCCATCTAAACACTCAAAATCAAAATAATATACGAAAAATCTACCACACAGAAACCATTGATCAAGCAAACAACAATGGTCGAAGATATGGATACTACAGTGCTCGTGGTCGAGATCAAGGAGGTCGACATGGACTCAGTGGTCGAGGTCAAGGTCGTGGATGACCATATTTTTTTAATTGCTAGAAAGATGATCACATCAGCCGTGATTTCCCTATAAAAGATAGAACTGATCTGAAATTTTGCAATATATGTGGTATCGAAGATTACTCTTTAGAAGAATGCTCGATAGTACTTGATAAAATCATACCAAGAAAATTTTTCAATATAATACATGCAGTATCCAAGGAGGAGGTGATGAACTCAAAAAACCTACATATCATTACAAGGTCGGGTGCAGGTCAAGATATTAACACTCCACCACAAAATTACCAAAAAAATAAAGCTAATATCTTCCCAAACCCAGATAAATAAGAGCAAATCATGAGAGAAGCTATTAATTTCTTCAATAATTCCTTAGAATATCAACAAAACTCGAGAAGACGAAATGAAGACACCATCGAAGAATTTTTGCAGCTTCTCAAAGAAAAACAATCAATAGGCCGATTGTTGGACCTACTCAACATATTACGCGAATACAAAGACGGTCAGAGATTGACCAAGGATGAAAATAACCTCTCTTATAACAATAAATATTACAATCCCCGAGTCGACTTGGAGATTGATGGAATGATGGTCAATCAGGTGGCCATTGATTTCGAATCTCAAGTAAATATTCTGCCAAGAGAAACATGGATACGAATGGGTCAAGCTAAGCCCACGTTGAACTATCCTAAATTAGTTGATCAAATATTAATAGAACCAATTGGAATATTGAGAAATGTAGATACTCAAATAATGGGAATACCGACTTCGGTTGACTTTGAATTAATCAACCTTTTTGAAGGAATGCTAGCGTACGTGACTCTTGTCAGTCGGCCATGGGGTCGATGAATGAAAGCACCTATATCCCTTGAAAGATATAGAATTAAATTGAAAGGAAGTGGGAGGAAAATAATCATTCATTTGGACCCAAAGGAAGGAAAACTATGTATGGAGTCATGGGATGAAGATCAACAAGCCTGGTGCTTATACCAGATAAACAATGAAAATAATGATTATATAGAACCGACTACAGAAGGATAAATTTTGAGAGAATCTCCCATGTCGGTCGGGCATAACTCCGACTCTGCCTTACATAACTAGAAAATTGAAAATTATGAAGCACATGCTAAGGATTGTTGGTCTATTGAATTTATTCAAAAAAAGAAGCTTAGGATGTGCTATTCAATCCAGGTCATACCAAAAGTACATGAAAAAATCACTCAAAAAACTCCCACTCTCATACCGATCAACAATCAAATAATCAAACCCTTACGATACAGTGAATGACATGCTCCTTTGACTCATGTTGAAGAGGTAGAAAAATCCATAGGAGAGCAAGGAAAGACGCAAAGCCTTGTGGAAACCTTCACAGAACAAGCTGCAAGATGGTGGGAAACACATTCCCCCAAATTAAAAACATGCACGATGGTGTCGATGTACTTTGTTGAACGATTCCGAGACAAGAATTTATCCAAAGCAGTGGATTTCCCCATCTTCATAATTGGGTACAACCCAATAGAGCATATTCAATGTTGTGAAAGTGAGTGGAGAAAATAGGATACAAAGATGAAAGGGTTTGGCCCCATATGTTTCCAAATACATTAGATGACATACCAAACAAATGATATAAAATTGAAGAAGCTTGCACCCATACATCAAACCAGGCTGAAATCAAAGAAAATTTTCTACAAGACTTTGAATTTAATCCAGAAGAGGAACACTTGAGAGATGCAACACAACAAATAAAAATATTTCTAGAAAATCCATCATTGGTTGCACGGAAGGAAAAAGAAAATATTTCGTTCGATTTAGGATCGACATCGACTTACAACTTTGTGTTGGTAGAAAACAAAGAATTCCCAACTACACGGAGGATCGACATGGAAAATATAAAATGTCCAGGACAGAGCTTCCAGTGGAAAAAATACCACCCAGCATTGCACAATCATGTGAATTCGGTATTAAATATAACCATGGAACAAAAAGAAGGCCAGGAACAACCTGACTTCCCAAATTTTTTTACAAAAATTGAAGAAGGGGAACGCCAACTCGACGAAACAAAACCACCAGAATGGATGGATGCGGAAATCAAAACACAATAATTTGACATATCTAATGATGATTGACCAAAAATGGTTTGTATAGGTGACTATTGGTCTGACAAGCAAACAATCGAAATTGTCAACCTACTAAAATAATATCAACATGTTTTTTCATGTGACTATAAGGACTTGAAAGGACTTGTAGAGGAAATGGGTGAAATGAAGATTGAACTTATTCTAGAAGCAAAACCAATCAAACAATGATCGTACAAATTAACACATAAATATAAACCCATCATTCAGAAATAGATTCAAGGAATGCTTCAAGAAGGTAGTATTTACCTTATCAATAAGGTAAAATGGGCAATCCCTATGGTGGTGCAACCAAAGAAACATGATCCCAAAAAAATAAGAATTTGTGTTGATTTCTGAGGACTCAACAAATAGACTGTTACAGATCCATTCCCCACCCCCTTTAATGATGAAATTATCAATGAAGGCATTGGTCACGAATGTTATTCATTCACTGATGGGTTTTCAGTCTATAACCAGGTGCCAATAGCAAAAGAAGATCAGCCAAAAACAACATTGAGATCCTTCGCCTACAGAGTAATGTCATTTGGATTGAAGAACGCACCAACAGTTTTTTCGAGAATAGTTGTTAAAGCATTTCAAGAGTATATCTATAAAACTATGGTTGTATACTTCGACAACTAGACAATATATAGTCTATTTAAAAATCACATACAATGGCTTTGACTTATGCTAGAACGTTGCAGACAAATTCAACTATCATTAAATATCAAGAAATGCATATTTTCCACACCTATTGGAATCATGTTAGGACATGTGGTCTGTAAAGATGGAGTAAAAGTTGACATGGAAAAGATTAAAATTATCCTCGATCTTAAGCCTCATGTCAACCAAAAACAAATCAAAATTGTATTGGGACACACTGGATATTATAAGAAGTTTATATGCCATTATTCAGAAATCACTTTCCCAATTTATGAGCTCTTACGAAAATATGTCGAGTTTAAATGGAGCCAATACTGTCATGAATCCTTCGAAATTCTAAATAAGAAGTTGGTCAAAGAACCCATTTTAAAATTTCCAGATTGGTCGATAAAATTCCATGTCCATGTCGAAGCATCCAATGTAGTTGTTGGGGCGGTATTAGCACAAACTTACAACGACACAATGGATAATCCAAATGCATATGCAAGTCGAAAACTAAATAAGGAAAAAAGAAATTATTCAACTACGGAAAGGGAAGCCCTATCAATGATATTTTCTCTACAAAATTTTTGTCACTGCTTACTCGCAAATCCCTTCACATTCTTCAAGGACCATCAAGAAATTAAGTATTGGTCAATAAACCAGTCCATCAAGGCAAGATTTGTCGATGGTTACTCTTATTTCAATAATTTGAATTCGACATAATCATACGAACAGGAGAAAAGAATGTCTGACCTGTCCACCTATCACGACTAGAAACATGAGAAGCCTCGACATGCATCGACAATGATCTATTCGACACAAATTTATTTTGATTTGAATTTTCCCCTAAATACTTAGAAGATATTTCCAATTTCCTAGAAGAGGGAAAGGCCCCAGAGGACCTCCCAACCAACAAAAAGAAAGTTTTAGCCTTAAAATTTCCCCCCTTCACAATCATTAATGGATACTTATACAAAATGGGAATTGATGATGTTTTAAGAAGATGCATACCAGATCACGAAAGAGATGGTATTATCAACAAAGCTCATGCAGGAGTAGTTGGGGGGGCATTATCAGGCTGACACAACAACTAGAAACATACTACAAGCAATCCTGTGGTGGTCGAATCTGTATAAAGAATGTCGTGATCAAGTAATAAAATGTGATAGTTGTCATAGGATCGAACAACCTATGTGGAAAAATGAAATTCCACTAAGTTCAATAAACCCCAATCGAACAATCGAAATCTGGGCTATCAACTTAGTCAGGCCATTTCCACATAGGGAAAGAAGAACTGGTGCCAAGTACATCATTATTGTTTTCGAATATGTCACTAAGTGGGAAGAAGTTGAGCCAGTCGAATCTTGTACTAAAGAGATAGCAACAAAATTCATTTATGAGAATATAATTACAAGGTTTAGTTGTCCTTTGACACTAATAAGTGACCAGGGAACTCACTTCGTGAAAGAAACAATTAAAGTCCTAATAGAAAAGTTTTTAATCGACCATAGAAAAACGACATCTTATCACCCACAAGCAAATGGGGTAGATGAATCATTTAACAAAATGTTACAAAAAGGAATCACAAATATTTGAGGCATAAACAAAGATGATTGGGACAAAAAGATTCATGCAATCCTATGGGCATATGAATCAACATACAAACAATTGACTGGGAAAACTCCATTCAAGATCGTCTACGGAAAAGAAGTTGTCATTCCTTTACAATTTTGGTCCAATTCTGATAAGGTTGCGACCGTATCCAAATTTGATGAAAGTAAAAGTGTAAACGACTGATTTCATCAATTAAACAAACTCGAAGAAGAAATATTAATAGAAATACATCACCAAGAGGTTCAGAAGCAACAACAAAAAGTGTGGCACGATCGACACATAAAGAAAAAAGACATAAAATATGGTGATTTGGATTATTTTTTAGAATGAAATGAAAGCATAGATATTACAATGAAATACACATAAATATTGTTAGAAATAGAGAAATATTGTAATACATGATTTCTATTAATGAAAGAAATGTACAGATACTGTAAAAATATAGAGTGAAAGACTCGCTAGAATGGTGGCAGCTTATCTCTGAGAAGAGATGTGATAGCTATGCTCATTCGCCAGAAGATGATTGTTACAATGAGGCTCCAAAGAAATTTTTAACATAAGGAAAATCCAAAACCCTAACCCCAGAAGATGGAAATCCAAAAGGCTTATGGGCCCCGATGGGGGTAGTTGATACGTCAACTTACCGGGGGTGTAACTTTTGCATATGATATCTATTTGGGGTGCTTGATACACTGTTGGAAAGGTCTAGCCAAGAAGAACACATTCTGATTGGCCCAAGCCAATGCAATTGGCAGTTGCTTGGGCATGAAATCCCCAAAATATGTCGTTTAGGGCCTCAAAACGGCCCCGAAACTTTGGGACCCGAAAAACTGTCGAAAAACTACCGAGGTGGAAAACTCTATTTTGATCCAGTGGAATAGGTGGGTGGCCACCAATATCCATCTGGATCAATCCTCCCCCCTTAGGAAGCAATGGTCCCCATTGTGTCAAGTTCCCAGGGGAGATTTTTATAAACCTTGGTGAGTTGTTTTCCTTGCTAGAGAAGTTTCATTGCTTAGCTTGTTGAAGGTTGTCACGAACTTGTTGTTGACGGGGTTGAATTTGTTCAACCAACCTGTTGTATATTGGCTTGACTGGGCAGTGTGTAGCCACCCACATAGGTGAAGAAACAATATCTTATTTCTCTTCTGCAATCTGCTTCTATTGGATAGAAAGGTCTTTGGCCAAGGTTGCAGTGTCCTTCTGTTCACCTTTTGAACAGATTGTGAAGAGGTTGAATTTTGCAGTATGAGAGATGACTTTGTTGAACTGTTTTTTCGAAACAGTAGTCAGAACTACCTCTGGTATCCTATAGAGTTGATCCCCTAGAGTAAGAATGACACTACGGGATCGAGACTCATAAACAACATGGCACTTGCACATATATGGTTGGCCCAAAAGAACATCACAGATATCCAGCAGGGAAACATGGCACAATACCTCATCCTTGAAGGGATTGATGCCATAGGATAGGTGACATTGTTGGCTGACACAAAGATCTCATCCCCATCCCTGGAAAATCGACCCGATGTTGTATGGTTGCGGGTGTGGTGTTGTTGGAAATTCCAATTGTTTGACGACCTCTATCAAGATGAGGTTATTTTGGCTTCCGCTATCAACAATGAAATGCAATGAGGTCCCCTTTACCCACATCTATGAATGGAAGAGGCACTCCCCCTCTTCAGGATATTTTGGTTCTTCTGGTTGGATTGTTGTGGTTGTGATAGTGGCAGTGGGGTATGCCTCGATGGTCCGTCTCCTTCCATTATTTTATGAATCTGGGTTCGGATCTTTTTCTTTGATCTCGGCCACCAATGACTGTTTTGAACGACATTCATCGGTGTTGTGCCAAGGTATTTTATGGAAATCGCATCACTTTCCAGTGTCATTCTTTGTCTTTCCCTTACCCTTATTTTCCTAGGGCTTGGAATGGTTTTCAGGAGGTTGTTTTTTAGGTCCATTGTCATACTTTGGTTGTTGTGGATTTGTAGACCCAAACTCTCATTTGTTCTAGTGCTTAAATTTCTACTCGATTTTGACAACATGTTGATATGCAACGCCTAGCGATGAGATGTCCAGAAACTCCATTTTGGTTTGGATGTACCTATGTAGAGTCCCATAGTATTTCAGAACCAAATTTCACTCAGAATATTTGATACCCAGCTTTGTGCGCAAGGTATGGAAGGTATTGGTGAACTTCGACACTGCTTGGCCCCTCTCTTGACACAACGTGGTCCATCTCATGTACTAGTCTTCATAGTTTCCAACAGGGTAATATTGTTCCTTGATGACATCTACGAAATATTCCCAAGTGGGTTCGGCCTCAAACATTTCAGACTCCTCTGTGGAAATTTTCTCACAATAAGTTTCCCACCAATGTTTGACATGGGGGAGAGCCTTAAGGAGCGTGAAGGTGATCCTTTTCCCTGTCAGAAAAATTATGCATAGAGAAATAACCTTCCAACAGGTTTAACCATTTTTCTAGAGCATTTTCATCTATCTGACCTTCAAATATTGGAATATCAAAAGTGACTTGTACCTTGAAAGGAGTGGTTCCTCCAAAGTGGTTGCTTGATGAATACGCATATGTTGTTATCGACAGGCGTCAAAGGATTTGGGAAAAATTCTCCATCATTTCGTCCCTCTGTCGTGTGAGATCTTGCTCAAGGAACAGATTAGTAGAATATTATACTATGTCATTTCTCTTTTCTCCCGCCATGGAGGGTTTCTTAGGCATGCGAGAGAAATTGTCCTCAAGAGAGACAAGCTCGAAACCCAACTTTATATTTTGGACCTCGTCGGGGACATGCACTAAAAAATGACCAAGAGCAACCTGCTCTTATACCATTGATCTGGATTATTTTTTAGAACTAAATGAAAGAAGAGATAGTACAATGAAATACACATAAATATTTCCATAAATAGAGAAATATAGTAATACATGATTTCTATTAATGAAAGAAATGTATAGAGACTGTAAGAATATAGAGTGAAAGACTCGCTAGAATGGTGGAATTATCTCTGAGGAGAGATGTGATGGCTACGCTCATTTGCTAGAAGATGATTGTTAAAATGAGGCTCCAAAGGAATTTTTAACATAAGGAGAATCCAAAACCCTAACCCCGGATGATGAAAATCCAAAAGGTTTGAGGGCCCCGATGGGGGTAGTTGATACGTCAACTTCTCGGGGGTGTAACTTTTGCATATGATCTTTGTTTGGGGAGATCAATACACCGTTGGAAAGGTCTATTCGAGGAGAATACGTTTTGACTAGCCCAAGCCAATGCCTATTGATTTAAAATGGGCCCAAAATCCCCAAAAAACATCATTTAGGGCCTCAAAACGACCCCGAATGTTTGGGACCCAAAAAACTGTCGAAAAATTGTCGAGGTGGAAAACTATATTTTGAGCCAGTGGAATAGGTGGGTGGCCACAAATATCCATCTAGATCAGATGGATATTTAGTCTTATTATATAACAATTGCAAAAGAGGCAAACCCTGAAAATTAGAGAGAACATGGCTTGGGCCTTATGCTGTAGAAGATATTCGACCGACTGGAGTGGCCCAACTACGAACATTATTGGGGAAACCATTTAAGAAGTCAATTAATGGTTACCATATAAAAAAGTACCATGTATAAAAGAAAAGAACTCCGGTGGAAAAATTTAGCAGGGAATTGCCAACAGAAATTGACTAAATTGACTAATCATACTTATGAGGAATAAACCTTGTTTAAATTTAATAAACAAAAAACAGTGAAAAAATCCAGATATGTAAAATCAAAAAAGTAAAGTATTTAAAGGACATCCATAGCCTAAATATAAAGCATCAATAAAGAGAAAGAAACCCATGGTCGAGTCCGAGACAAAATAGCAGAATATATTCACGACATTCCACCCCATCAACTAACTTACGACAAATGCCTATGAGAAGAGAATCAAGCGAGAGGATCATTTCGGGAGCAAGTGACTGTAGATCATGCGAGCGTAGATCGAGTGAGCACAGACTAAGAGAACACGAATCAAATTTGCCTGGAAAAAGATGAGATCATTCAGACATAGTTAACTTAGTAAAATGAATGAGAAAACAAGCCATCAACGACATCAACTAAGTCAGTCCAACAATAAAGATGGATCAAGAATATCAGTCGGTCGGCTCACATACCGACCAAATATAAATAGAGGACACTTCGTTGGTCGAACCCAGGACAACGTCGACAAAGGTAATGTCGATGTCAGCAAAGAAATCACATTTAATTACAGACAAGTATCGGCCGACGAGAAAATTAATGACCAACAACATAGAAATGACCATTGTGCAACCACTCACATAATTGACAATTTCACTGATATGTGTGACAATCAATCACAAGATCTTGCAATTAATAATCAACAAGACATAAATGAATGCTATCTGAGCAATGATATAAATGTCCACTCACTTGAATCACCCGTACCATCGATAGTTGTGATGAAAGAGTGCGACATTCAAGAACAGTTGGATGGATTAAACCCGACGCCCTCACTACCAGCGATAAATCATGAAGAAGACTATGACTTTGCCTCATTGTTATTTTCTCCTCCACAACTAAATATAGAGAAGAGCACACAATCGGTCAAACTCGCAAATTCACCAACATTGCCCGAAACTAGTGATCAAGGTCCATAAGTGCCAAGGATGAGAGGTCAAGTCGGAAGCTCAGCAGAAGGTTCAAGACCAAGGCAAGTTTTTGACAGAGAAACTACGACGTCGCTGCAAATCTGGATGCACAATATCCGACAATCAAAGATGGAGGAAGTAGATTGGAGCAAGCACTGGTTGAACTTCACAGAATGGGCAATGCAGGAAGGAAGCTCGAAAAAGCAGGAATACGACATATCCTTGGCGCCCCGCAAATCACTGACATGGGTCGATGGAAGGAAGAAGTTGCAAAATTCATTATTTGTCGGTATCATCAGGGATACCTATGGTTGGATCAGCCAATAGAAATAACCGATGGACTTCTCTATTGAATCCTGGGAATTTCGCAGACAGGAGCCAAAGTGCCAAATTCGACCAACACCAACAAATGGATATAATTTTTGATGGGGTTGGCGACGACCAAAAATTATAAAGGGTTGTTGATAAATAAAATTATCGACTTAAGAGCCCGTTGGGCTGCAATAATAATATCTTTGTGCTTCAAACCAGCAGGTCAGGCATCAGATGTAAAAATGACAATGGTCGAAGAAATAACACAAGTCTATAAGAATGTGGAAAGGTTCAATTGGGCAGAACACCTAGCCGACTTGATCAGAACCAACTGCAAGGAAGTTCAAGATTCAGGAAGGGCCATCAAATTTATCTCACTACTAATCTGGATAGAAATGGAACAATATGGTCTTGTCGGAGAAGAAGCATTTACAACTAAGTAAGTCCTAACAATGGAGAAGTACAAAGTCTTCTCCTCTAATCAAATAGGTATGTCAAATTCACTCCCACCACAGGAGATATTTCGACTACCTGCTCAAATATAAAATGCAGGTCACAGAACATAAATTTGACCAAGAGTCGGGTATAATTTAGACATCAGATTTAGTATAAAAAGTCGACTTGATTGCCCAGTCGAAAATACTGAATCGTGAAGCTTAACAAGCGAATGACACATGGAGTGAATTTATACAACAAACAAAGCATGCAGCCCCTAGCATCATCCAAACATCTTTCAAAATCAATGCAGAAAGTGAAAAAAGAAAGGAAGTCAATGAAACTAGCAGAGGAAGTCGAGGCATAGCAGAGCAGTGAGAAGTAGCACCTTAAGTCAACACACAAAATGAAGACTTGTCTCCTCTTCTTACATCTATCTCTCCTTCTCCATATTCTAATTCTATTTTTTTTAATTTTGTAATCAAAATATGGAAAAACAATTATGTAAAACCCCTGCTTGCTTAGGGCAAGCAAGGAATTGAGGTGGGGAGAGATGTTGTAGGGGCTAGTCGACTCTATCAACTAGACCCAACGATCGACTAGGAACTAGTCGGTCAACCATCGAAGTCGAAAGTAGAGGTCAATCAGACTATCTGTTAACCAACCAACCCAGGTAGTTAAGTAGTTACAACGACCTGAAAGGAATATAAATAAGCAAGCACATGAAAGCTAAGATAGCTTCATGTGAAAAATTGTATATAATTATGTTGTACTACCATATCATATAAAAGTATTGTTCTTTGGGCTCTCAATACTTGTGTATGTATGTATCTTCTATGATTTCTATGTAAATATCTATCGATAACTCTCCCTACTTCTCCCTAGATTACAACAGCGACCGAATAGATTGACTATAATTCTGCTTGGATTTAATGCCCTCTTCAATGGAGTAACTGAAAATAAGTTTGTTTCCAGTAACTGAATATGTATTTACTAATTTACGGAGGTTGTTGACACATGTTCAAGTAATGGGTCGATGGACGAATCCACTACCTGCATGGGGATGCGATACCAACTGGAACTACATCATTATTCGGTCGCGTCTGAGCTTATTTTGACACGGTGTTATATATTCAAGATGTGTGGATGTGACCAGATTTTGCCCGTCAACTACCGCTAGCCATATTTTTTATTTTCTTTAATTTTTAAATCAATATTTTTTACGATGACAATGTATTTGATCGTGGCTACACATTTGTCATGGTTCTCATTTAATATAGTTAAGAAGACTCCTCATTGTCCGCCTCAACGTAATAACAAAAATAAATAAATAAAACATTTTCAAAGTTTTTGAAAATATTTTTAATAAAACAAATATTATATCCTCTCAAAAATTACATTATTTTTAACCAATAGTWAAAAATATTGAACAATATGTAAAARTTACATCTACCATAAAGAGAGTTACATATAATTAATATGAYMTTTAAGATGTTTTTTAAAACACCAASCATACTATATACACATGCATTCTTTACCCACGTGCTTGTGAACAATAATTAAATCTACTTTAATTTTTAATATACCATTTAGTAATATTAAAACATATAATATTATTAAAACATATAAAATATACTATATTATTAGTATATAATACAAGTAGATAGTAATAAGTGATCGATGAGTTGAATGGAGTTCCTTTTTAAAGTTGAAWGGAACTCTTCTCTGAAGTTGATATATTTTAGGTAGTTTCCTTTAATTTAATATGATATATATTTATTTATTAAATTTTGAAATATTTAATTAATAATATTTAAAAGAGTAAACATTTATAAAAAGATTTGGATTATATATATATATATATATAATATGCTTGACATGTCAAGAAAAAAGCAAACTCTTCATATACAAAATATGAATACTTTTTAACTATTGTGATTTAGATACATTTTAGATACATTAATGTTTTTTAATAAGGTAAATGTCTATGCTTAAATGTCTATGAGCATGTCAAGAAAAAGCCAAACTCTTTATATACAAAATATGAATACTTCTTAACTATTATGATTTAGATACATTTTAGATACATTAATGTTTTTTAATAAGGTAAATGTCTATGCTTAAATGTCTATGAGCATCCCTTTATCTGCATTAACATTGTCCATTGGTTTATTCAATCCATTCAAGCTTTTAAGAAGTTTTCTTTGCAAAGTAATTAAAGAGATTTTCGCTACATTATCTCTTACGTGAGACAAAACGCAAGATAGATGATAATATGACATTTTCTTATGGAAGAATTATTTTGTTAATATTGTCTTTTCTACATCACTTGACCTCAAAAACTCTAAGATTTGAGGTTTCCCATTAAGTTGTTGTTGCAATAAGACTGTATATTCAAAAAAAAAATAGCTTGTAATCCAAACTAGTTGGACAATTGGCCACATGTAAGTTTGGCTTTCTCACTATCTGTGATAGTTGTTTAAACACCTTATCTTGCAACTCTATCTTCATCCCCTCGCTAGTTATTCAAAATAAAATAAACAGAACTAGTCAGAAATAAATATCTATGTTTGTTTATCAAACATAAAATACTACCATATCAAGAGAGAAGGTTGAGTTCTTAGCCAATATTGCATGCCTGCAACTTGAAACCACTGATGTCTACAACATGAGAAAGTGCATCTCTTTATTTTTCAATAGTGTTGGAATCATATCGTGGTTTCTTTTCATGGTTTTCTAGGACTTTGGCATATTTTCCAATTTTTCCTTACATCCCCCAAACCTCAGTAGGCATGACATCGTAAAACACTAGAATAATCAGAGCCTATTACTCCAACATAAGTAGAAATTCATCTAAGCACCAATTTGATTCAACATATCTGGGAGAGAAGGTTTCCACGTGGATTGAGGCAGTTCCAATTGCTTGTTTTATTTAAGAAGAAAAATCGCATCCCTATTGCAACTCGTCTTGATTTAGAAGGGAAAGAGAAAAAAAAACAAGAAGAGTGGTTGAGGCACAACTTGAACACTCAAACCATAATCTCATATATTTCATTAACACATAAAAACTATTTATTACGTATGTGAGTGAATTCTATTCATTTATTTTGATAATAGATCAACGTCTCACTTTTTACCTTATCTGCATCCACCAAACAAACTTATCACTATCAACCTTATTTTATTCTTACAGTTATATTCATGTTGTAGATAGATCTATTTCTCAATTATATCTCAACCTTATCCTTATCCTTACTAATCTGAAGTGGATCCTTTCCAAAAAAAACTCTTTGTAAACTTTGTAATAAGCATTTAATTGTCTTTCAAAAAGTTGAGAAAATGTTCAAAATTCCCTTGGAAGTTGAAATGAACCATTGTGATGGTTAGTCTTCCAAGGCATCCCATTAAAAATGAAGATTATGATGAAGAAGAGCACTGAATGGAACATAGAGAGGAGGAAAGGAAGAAGGGTAGTTGTAGAGATGAAAACTCAAAGGAGCAATTTTTTTGATGATAGGAGAAGGAGAAGACATTGAGTTTGTCCCACGATAAGTGAATATTTTTTTGAGCCATGGCCACCTATAAATTTCCTACTAGTGAGCAACAATACACTAAATTTGTGTATATCTCACCCTTTTGTAATAAATTCCTCTTAATAAAATCTTAATCGAATCTAATTTTCCCATTTGCGATTTCCATGAAAAAAAAGTATGTGTCTATTGTGCATTTGAATTCTATTCTCTATTGTGTTTACTTGTTGTGTTCTTGTTCAATGGTTGTTTGAATTGGGAATACTACTTAGTTTATTGAATGCAAGTAAATGTTACATACATTATATCAATTGGAGACCAAACATTAGTGCTTTGTGTAATTATAAGATACAACCAACACAACCTTTGGTTGTGTGTAAACTATGTGTACAACCCAAATCTTCTTTACACCCTCAATTCAAAGCACAATGATAACACTTGCAACTATTTATGTATGAGAATATTATATTACATATTTAATTTTTTATGGTTGTTGAGAGTTTGTGCATCTTGTTTATTAATCAGAGGATGTGATTGGACAAAAGTATTGGGAGTAGAGTTCTAGGTTTGCGTATCTAATATATGAAGTTTGTATTTAATTGGTCTAGAGTAGCCAAGTAATGTAAACCAAATCTAAATAGGGGACAATAAACCTAAACTTAGCTTGTTGAAGATTGCAAAGATATTACAATTCGGTAGTAAGCATATGTGTTGATGAAATGAAAAGACCATAAACCTACACTTTACAAGTCACTTACATCTATAGTCGTGTTTTAGATAGATATATTTCTCAATTATCTCCAACACTCCCCTTTAATTGAGAAATTCATACAATACCTAGCATATTGAGCTACAAATAAAAAAATTGGGTTTTTCTCAAAGGATTAGTGAAAATATTAGTAGAATTATCATTTGGACTACAATACAACAAATCAATTCCATTTG
>ML780598.1:1849627-1875000 GCA_009831015.1 Picea engelmannii
TGAATGTGCTCTCTAAATTTGGTGGTTTTTGGATGACCACAAACCAAATGTTAGTAGAAGTTGATGTCTTCTACTAAATGGTGGTTTAAGGAAGACCACAAACCAAATCATGCTGATGGAATATATCTCTAACTTTGGCTCGCTTGTTCTTTCTCGATTGATAGGGGTTTGAAACTTCAAGCTTCTAATCAACATTCAAATAATTAGTATATTCAATACCGTAATCAAGAGTTCCCTTTCATTAGAAAAGTACTTTATTAGCATCTTTCTAGTGACTCTCATGTGACCTAGCGATAGATTGGCTAAGTATATTCATTAAATATGCAATATCTAGTCTTGTTGTGGTTAAGTAGTTCAAGATTCCCACCAATTGTTTGTAAAAAGTGGGCCATCAACTTCTTTTGTACCATCATCTATGTAAATTTTGACATTATGTTCCAATGGAGATGAAATTGGTTTACATTCATGCATGTTGATTTTTTTAATAATTTCCTATGTATACTTTCTTTGAGTTATCAAAATATTTACATTCTACCTCCACATTTCAATGCCAAAATAATCATTCATTTGAACAACATATATCATATCAAATTATTGAGATGTATGAAGTTTGATTTCTTCAATCAAACCTCTAACACTACCTATTATGATCAAATCATCTACATATAAGTAAATCAATGAAATATTCCCTCGCTCATCTTTCTTGATGGATATATTTGGGTCACTTTGACTTTTAAAAAATCCATTGTGAAGGAACAAGTTATCAATTTTGACATACCATGATCTTGGAGCTTGTTTAAGACCATATAGTGCTTTATTTAACCTGCATACAAGATGTTTTGGTCCTTTCTTAACAAAACCATATGGCTGAATGAGATACACCTCTTGTTTTAATTCACCATTCAAAAATCATGATTTAACATCCATCTAGGATATGTCCCAATTATACTTTGTTGCAAGTGCTATTAACAACCTAATGGCACTCATTTTAGCTACAAGTGCAAAGGATTATTCATAATCTACGCCTTTCATTTGGGAGTAACCTTTTGCAACTAACATTGCTTTGAATTTGTTTAACCTACCATCAAAATCAAATTTTGACTTGAAAACCCATTTTGAACCTGTAGTAACTTTATCTTCTATCAACTCAGTAAGTTACCAAGTGTTGTAACCTAAGGGAAAGTAGAGAGTGTTACCAGTAGAACCTTACATAGCCATTATAGAGATGCATACACATAGACATATAAACATGCATAAGTAATGAGAGCCCAAAGAAAAGTCTTTTTATTATATGATAGACAGTACAACACAATTACATATATCCTCTCCCATAAAGATATATGATCCTTTGTGTGATTCTCTATTATACCTCTAACAAGCAGTTGCAACATCTTAATTGTCTGGGTCGGTCGATTAGCAGAGATTCCGACCGACTTCTACTTCTAACTAGGTCGGTCGACCGACAAGTCTAAGTTGACCATCGGGTCTAGTCGACAGGGTCGACTAGCCCCTACAACATCTCCCCCCACCTCAATTCCTTGCTCGTCCCAAGCAAGAGGAGGGTTTTACAAAATATTTTTTTCTTATATTTTTATTTACAAAATTACAATAGATGAAGAAGTATAGATGGATAAATAGAGAGAAGTATGTAATAAGAAGAGACGAGATCTTTATTCGGTCGGTCGACTCAAGGTTCTAATTCTTACTGAATTGTTGTGCCTGGAGTTCCACTGTTATCTTCATCGATTTCCCTACTCTTTTCTCTTTTTGTGTTGACCTTGAAGGTTGTCTAAATAATACTAGGAGATGAATTCTTTATTCTCTAGATGAAGTTGCACCAAGTGTTGATTTCCTGTTGAGCCTCACCATTTAGAATATTTGACTGGGTGATCACATCGACTTTCTATGCTAAAGTTGTTGTGTGAGAGGTGTCTGATTATTAATCCAATTGTTTCTCTATATGCTACATTCTCTCGATTAATTGGATCAGGAGAATGGTTGCCTAATATGTTTCTAGTTGCACTTTGTGTCCCTCTTTCTGTCATTCTTGCTCCTACTGTGATAATTGTTGTTCAACTGATTTTTCTTTTTCCAACTGCACGTTAAGGGATTCTTTTACTTTTTTATCCGTGGTCGAGTTCCTTGATCGTTCTATATTGTCAACCGCAGTCCTTTGTACCTGACATTTATTGAATGCTTCTGCAAAGTGAGTCGGTCGATCATTTACCACTGAGTTGAGTGTGTTGGCTTCTTTGTTTAATTTGTGAACATGTTGCGTGACGCTTTTCAAATTTCGTTGATCTGCTTCTAATACCATATTTATTGTTCTTGGGTTTTTTGTCCTTCTTTAAGTACTAAGTCACATTGTTGCTCGACTTCTTATTTTTATTTCTTTAGTACCTCTACTTTTTGTTGTTAAATTGCACTTCTTTCGATCATTTTGTTGATCAGTTCCTTGAAGTCGTCTAAGGGGTTATGTACCTATGATATCTGCTCTATCCCTTCGTGCAGCCTGACTTCTTCTCTGCATTCTTTCAAGATATTCCTTTGTTCTTTTTTTAGTCATTCGACATGACTTCCTTCTTTCAACACCTTCTTCCATCTTCTTTATGATTCTTTGGAGATGGCTCCATGTAAGTCGAACAATTTTTTTCCAAAGATGGTGGTTGGCTCGAATGAGGTTTCAACCGATGATCCTGTTGGAGTCAGCCTTCCAGTCATTTTGATGGTGATAATGGATGACTTCCTTTTCTTTTGTTTATCTGTAGACTTAAGTGTTTCACCATATTTTGTGATTGTTTGTTGTGTTGTCGGGATGCTTTGTTCGCTTGCTTCATTTTCTTCTTCTTCCTCATGCTAGGTGTTTTGTTCGTTCATCTTTTCTTTGTCCCAAATCTCTGGATTTTCTACATTAATCTGCTTAGTGTCCGCTGGATCTATCTCTGGTAAAGTTTTTTCATTCTGTAGTTTTTCGACATTCTCCTCTTGAGTGCTTGGAGTGTCTTTTTATTGCCCTGCATCCTTATTAGTTTTGTTAATCCTGACCTGATGTGTTTCAACTGAGCGCACGGCTTCTTCTTCCTGATCTGATGCTTCAAACATATGGGTTTCCTATTTTTGTATTGGGATGGTTGGTTCATTGACTTGTATTGCTTCTTCTGATTGTTGTACCATTTTTGTGTCGATTTCTTCTACCAACTCCTACTGTTCCATGTCGATAGTTTCTATCTCGACATCATCTGTCTCAACTGGTTGATCTGATTCTGTGGCTTCATATGATTTGTTGATAATGATTTGCCTCTTATTTTTCTTTGCAGATACTTCTTCTATGACCGGGACTGGTTCTGCAGGGTTGACTCCCTGTTGAGATCGATTGTTACATTAGGTGTTCTTTTCTTGCTTGTTGTTACTTTCAATCTTAATTCCCATTATGTCATGTTCACTATAAATTTCATGGGGCTGACAAAAGTAGTGGTGCTCTCCAAATTCTTCTGCCTCTTTTCCCCCTTTTGTTTCAATCTGTCTGAGAGAACTCTTTATGTTCTTTTCTTTTTAGAAATCCCCCTTCATTTGAGTCTTGATAGAGGAACTATAGATCTTCTTCATGGTATCCATTTCTTGTTGAGTTTTCTTTAACTTGAAAGCGATCTTAGAAGTAATACTTGTCATTTTTTCTTTAATGATTAGGTCATTGAAGTCGATGCCCTCATTCGACTGGAAAATTTCTCTCCATATCTCCTCTGTGTTGATCTCTAATGCTTCTTCTTCGACAACTTTCTTCCCTTTGTTATTTTTATTCAATTGTTTTATTTTTCCTGGAGAAGGATTTGGAAGGATGATTTCCAAAGATTCTAAGTCTTTGACAAATGAAACTATATAGAGGGAAGATTCTGTTTCTTCATCTTTCTCTCCATCGGTCAATGGCAGCAAAAGAGGCATCCTTGTTTTTTGTGCCTTCAATAGAATTTCTAGGTTCTGATTGATTTTTCTTTCCAACTCTGCAAAGATTTCCTCTACTATTGGTTGGTAATGTAATTTGTTTGGTTCAAGTGTCGACGCGACTCCGCAACAAAGACTTGTGTAGTCGAGTTCAAGATAAAAGTGGCAGGGTGATGGAAGAGCTTAACAAATGTTTTGCTTGACTCACCATCTGTGGGAGCTATATTTCATTCTGACGACCCATAACCGGAACATCTCTTCTAGTGGAAGTGAGTTAGAAGTACCTGTTTGATTTAAAGAGAACATTTTGTATCTTTCCATTGTCAAGGTCTTATTGGCTGTGAATATTGCTTCTCCTACATGCCCATATTATTCCATTGTTATCCAGATTAGCAATGATGGAAACTCAATGGCTCGTCCCGAGTCTTGAACTTATTTATAGTTGGTTCTGAGCATGTCATTCAAATTTTCTACCTAGTTGAACCTTTCTGAGTTTTGATACACTTGAGTTATTGCGGGGTGCCCAGGATATGTCGTATTCTTTTATTTTCCAGGAATTCAGTTTATGCTTTCCAACTTCCTTCCTCCATTGCCCACTCTATAAATTTTAACCAATGATTTCTCCAGTTTGCTTCCTCCATCTTTGCGAGCCAAGTATTTTGCATCCAAATTTCCAATGGCATCATGGTGGTTCTGTCAAAAACTTACCTCGTTCTCGAATCTTCGGTTGTGCTCTCAACATGACCTCTCATCCTCTACATTTGGTGATTTTGGTTATTAGTTTATGGTAGTGTTGGCGGGTTTATGGTTTCAATCGTCTACTCATTTTGCACAATAGTTAACTGTGGAGGTGAGAACAATAGTGAGGCAAAATCATATGCTTCTTCCAAATTTATAGATGGTGGTGAAAACATAGGGTTTAATGCATCCATCTATCCTCGTATGGTGTGCTCTCCTATCATAAAGATTGGTGGTACGAGTGGGTCGAATGAGTGGAAATTTAAATTGTTATTGGGTTGGCATTTGTTTACGTCCCTCGGCTATTAAATGCAAGATATTATTGTTGAATGTTGTGCATATCATTATATTCAGCAATTGTATGGGTAGTTGTACAATGGTCTTTTCCATTATTAAAGCATAAGTCAGCTTTTACCTGTCTCGGATTTAATGCTCCATCTCTGCCGACATCAGTGTTTTCTTGGTCGACGTTGTCTTAGACCCAACTGAAGAGGTTCCCTCTATCTATACATGGTCGATACGTAACCCGACCAACTGGAGTTCTTGAGCCATCTATAGTACTTGTCTGACTTAATCTATGTCGATGATGGCTTGTTTTTTTGTTTATTTTGTTGAATTTTGCTGAGTCGAGTTGATGTCATCTTTTGTCATGCCAATCATAATTTCTTGATTTATGTTCATATGATCTTCGCTCGCATGTACCAAGCTCGCCTGAACCATGCTTTCTCACTCTTGGACTGGTTCTTTCACTAGATTCTTTTCTTATGAGTATTTTTCTTAAGTCGGTCAAAGGTGTAGAATGTTGAGAATATCTCCGGCTATCTTGTCTCGGGCTTGAACATGGGATACTTTCTCTCTCCATTTTATTGCTTCTTTTCCTTTAGTGTTATGGCTACATCTTAAATACTTTAACTTTTCAGTTTTTTATCTGAATTTTCTAACTGTCGTTTTTTTTCTTTTTTTTTAAGCAAGGGTTTGTTTTTATAAGTTTGATTAGTTATTTTAGTCAGTTCATGTTGGCAACTCCTTGCTAAATTTTTATAACAGGGTTTTGTTTTCTTCTATACTTGGTATTTCTTTAAATGGGATCCATTAATTAGTTTCTTAAATGGATTCCCCAATAACTTTATGACTTGGACCGCTCCAGTCGGTCGAATGTCTTCCACCACATAAGGCCCCAGCCATGTTGTTTCCAATTTTTTGGGTTTTCCTTTTATACAACTATCATATAGTAAGACTAAGTCTCCCTCTTTTATATCCTTTTATTGAAGTGACGATCATGCCACACTTTTTTTTTGTTGTTTATGAACTTCTTGATGATGAATCTCTATTAACCTCTCTTCCTCCAGTTTGTTTAGTTGGTATGGTCTGCCATTCAGGTTTTGGCCTTTGTCAATTTTTTCTATAACTGTAACCTTTTTGGAATTAGTCCAAAATTGTAGCGGAATTACAACTTCCTCATTGTAGACTAGATTGAATGGTGTATGTCTAGTAAATCGTTTGAATGTTGATATATACACTCAGAGGATTGCAGGATTCTTATCATCCCAATCATCATTATTTATACGACATATTTCGGTAAGTCCCTTGTGTAATGTTTTATTAAATGCTTCAACTACTTTGTTTGCTTGTGGGTAGTAGGTTGTCATTTTTCTATGGTCGAATAAGAATTTTTCCAGTAAAAATTTAATTGTTTCATTTACAAAGTGAGTTCCATGGTCGTTGATTAGTGTTAGAGGGAAACCAAATCTTGTGATGATGTTCTTGTAGATGAATTTAGTTGCTACTTATTTGGTACAATATTCGACCAGCTCAACTTCTTCCCATTTAGTCACATACTCGACCACAGTGATTATGTATTTAGCACCAGTTCTCCTTTCCCTCTATGTGAATGGCCTAATGAAGTCGATGGCCCAGATTTCGAAAGAACGATTATGGTTTATTGAACTTAGTGGCATTTCATTTTTCCACAAGGGTCATCCCAGTATATGACAATTATCACATTTTTTAACTTGATCTCAACAGTCTTTATGTACAGTCGACCACCACAGGCCTTCTTGTAATATCTTCCTAGTTGTTGCGTTGGCCTAGAAATGTCCTCCAGCTGCTCCTCCATGGGATTCGTTGATGATATCCTCTCATTCATGTCATGGCATGCATCTTCTTAGCACATCGTCCATTCCCATTTTGTATAGGTATCCATTAATTATTGTGAATGGTGCAGCTTGCATGGATGGAGTTTTAATTTTGTTTTTCGGGAGGTCCTCTAGAGCTTTTCCTTCTTCTAAGAAAGTGGCAATGTCTTCTAAATCCTTCGGTGTAGCTTCTACTTTAAATAAGTGTGCATCTGGGAGGTCATCATCTATGCCTGTCTAATCTTCTCATGTTTCTAGTCATGACAGGTGATCAAGTTGAACGTTCTTTTTCCCTGGTCGAATGATTACGTCAAATTCAAATTCTTGAAATAATAGAAGCTACATGGACTGGTTTATTGACTAAGTATTTCAATGCTTGATGGTATGTAAAAAATGTAAAAGGGTTTGCCAATAAATAACAATGGAACTTTTGTAGTGCAAAAATCATTGATAAGGCTTCCCATTCTATGGTTGAATAGTTACTTTCTTCTTTTTTCATCTTTTGAATTGCATATGCATTTGGGTGATCCATTGTGTCATCGTATGGTTGAGCTAGAATCAACCCAACAATTACGTTCGATGCATCAACATGGACATGAAACTTTCTCGACCAGTCTTGAAATTTGAGAATAGGTGCTTCGACCAAATTCTTCTTTATAAATTTGAAGGATTCTTGCCAGTCTTGTATCCATTTGAATTCAACATCTTTTTGTAGAAGCTCATCCATTGGGAAGGTGATGTATGAGTAGTGGCGTATAAAATTCCTGTAGTAGCCAATACAACCCAATAAAATTTTGACCTATTTTTTTATTTAAGAGGGGTTTTAGATCAAGGATAATCTTTATTTTAGTTATATCGACCTTCACTCCATATTTACATACCACGTGTCCTAGAAAGATTCCAATAGGTGTGGCGAATATGCATTTTTTGATGTTAAGTGATAGTTGAATCCATTTGCAACGTTCTAACATAAGCCAGAGCCATTTTATGTGATTTCTGAGTAGAATATAGATTGTCCAATCGTCAAAGTATATCACCATGGTTTTGTAGATGTACTCTTGGAATGCTTTGACCATTATTCTTGAAAAAAATGTTGGCACGTTCTTTATTCTAAATGGCATGACTATGTAGGAAAAAGATCCAAACTCTGATACGAAATTTGTTTTTTCCTAATCTTATTTTGCTATTGGCACCTGGTTATATCTTGAAAATACATCAATAAATGAATAACATTCATGAACAACGACTTCATTTATGATTTCATCAGAAAAATGGGTGGGGAACGGATTTGTCACAGTCTATTTGTTCAGTCCCCAAAAGTCGACACAAATTCTTAACTTCTTTGGATCATGCTTCTTTGGTTGTACCACCACCGGACTCGATCATTCTGTTTTGTCGATGGGATAAATAATTCTTGCTTGTAACATTCCTTTGATCTCCTTTTTAACAATCAGTTTGTACTTATGTGTTAAATTGTATGGTCGCTTTTTAATTGGTTTTTCCCCTTGGATCAGTTTGATATTCATTTCACCCATTTCCTCTACAAATCCTTTCAGGTCCTTGTAGTCGCATGCAAAAACATCTTGGTATTCTTTTAATAGACTGACTATGTCAGTTGTTTGCTTATCAGACCAATAATCACCTACTCTCACCATTTCTGATCAGACATCATTTTATATGTTGAATTCTTTCATTCTTATTTCTGCGTCCATCCATTCTGGTGGCTTTGCTTCATCGAGATGGTGTTCTCCTTATTCAATTTTCGTAAAGATTTTTGGGAATTCAAGTTGTTATGGGTCCTGTTTGTGTTTTGTGGCTATGCTTAATATTGATTTCACATGATTATGTAATGTTGGATGGTCTTTCTTCCATTGGAAGCTTTGTCCTAGCCATTTTGTGTTCTCCATATCAATCCTCCAAGCAGTCGAGATTTCCTTGTTTTCTAACAACACAAAGTTGCATGTCGATGTTGATCCTTCATTGATTGCCATAGTTGATTTTTCTTTTTGTTGAGTTGGTGAAGGACTTTCTAAAAATATTTTTATTTGGTTTGTTGAGTCTTTCAAGTGCTCCTCTACGGGACTAAATTCGAAGTCTTGAACAAAATTTCTTTTGATTTTGACCCATTTGGAGGTGTGACCGCATGCTTCTTCAATTTTGTACCATTTGCTTGGTATTTCATCCAATGTACTTGGGAACATATGGGACCATACCATTTCATCCTTGTATCCAATTATTCACCATTCTCTTTCACAATGTTGAATATGCTATGTTGGATCATAACCGAGTTTAAATGTAGGAATATCTACATCTTTGGATAGTTTCTTGTTGTCGAATATTTCAATGAAGTATGTTGACACAGTCGTCCATGTTTTTAATCGGGGGGAATGTGTTTCCCACCATCTTGCAGCCTGGCTTGTGAAAGTTTCCACAAGAATTTGTTTTCTTCCTTGCTCGCTTATGGATTTTTCTACCTCTTCCACATGAGTTGATGGGGTATGTCGTTCACTATATCGCAAGGGATTTCTTATCTGAATTTCTGTCGGAATGAGAGTGGGAGTTTGTCGGGATATTTTTTCATAAAATTTTGGTACAACCTCGATTGAATAACATGTATTAAGATGTTTCTTTGGAATAACTTTGATAGACCAACAATCTTTTTCATGTTCTTCATAGTTCTCTATTTTTCTTTTGTATAGGGAAGAGTCAGAATTATGTCCAACTGACATGGGAGATTCTCTCAAAATTCTCCTTCTGTGGTCAGTTCTATATTTTTGTTCATTATTTATCTAATATAAACATATGGCTTCTTGATATTCGTCCCATGAATCCATCCATGGTTTTCCTTCCTTTGGATCCAGGGGAATACTTATTTTTCTCCCACTTCCTTTTAATTTGATTATATCTCTTTAAAGGGAGATAGTTTCTTTCATTTGTCAACCCCATGGTCGACTGACAAGAGTCAAATATGTTGGCATTCCTTTGACAAGGTCAATCACCTCAAAGTCGATCGAAGTCGGTATTCCCATAATTTGCATATCTAGATTTCTCAGTATTCTAATTGGTTCTATTAATCTTTGATCAACTAACTTAAGATAATTCAATGTGGGTGCTATGTTGGTTCGGCCCATTCATATCCATGTTTCTCTTGGTAAAATATGAACCTGGGAACCAAAATTGACTACCACATGATTGACCGTCATTCCTTCAATTTCCAAGTCGACTGGTGGATCATAATCTTTGCTTTTGTAAGAGAGGTGATTTTCATCCTTGGTTGGTTTCTGACCATCTTTGTATTCTCATGGTATGTTGAGTAGTTCCAATAGCCTACCTATCGACTATTTTTCTTTGAGTAGTTGCAAAAATTCTTGGATAATGTCCTCATCTCGACTTCCTGTATTTTTTTGATCTTATGTTGCATTCCTGAAGAATTTAAGAGCTTCTCTCATTATTTACTCTTCATTATCTGGGATTGGAAAGTTGTTAGCATTTTTTCTTTGATATTTTTGTGGTGGAGTATGGATGTCGTGTCCCACACCTGACCTTGTAACAATATGTAGATTCTTAGAGTTCCTTACATCTTGTTTAGATACTGTGTGTAGTGGGTTCACAGTCTTTCTAGGTATAATTTTTTCGAGGACTATCAGGCAGTCTTCTAGAGAGTGATCTCCAATGCCACATATGTTGCAAAACTTCGAATCAATCCTGTATTTTATAGGATAGTCTATGTTGTCGTGATCATTTTTCCAGCAATTAGCACAATATGRGCGCCCACAACCTCGACCTTGACCACCAAATCCATGTCGACCTCCTCGACCTTGACCACAACCACCGAAATAATCATCTCTTCGGCCATAGTTGTTTGTTTGGTAGGTGGTTTATGTGTAGTAGATGATTCATATATTATTCTTATTTCTCGCATTTAGGTGGAATTCTGAAGTTCGATGATCGGGAGCTTCACATATGTGGCACCACTTTGTGTTTTTTATATTGTGTGGGCAATCTTGTGTGTTATGATCAGTTAAGAATTCACATATGTTAYAGTATTTTTGGGCTTGCACTCTATGGACGTATTTCATTTGCATGCACTCAGTTAGGGGAAAATTATCTTTTGTTTGTCTGGCCCCGATGCATGTGGTGAACCATATTTYATTGTGTCGAATGGTTAGACTTTTGATATTTTGTTGCAAATGTTCTATCTTTTCCTCAAGTATTTCCATCGTCGATGGGCTATCATCATATGACTCGACTCATTGTTCCTTTTGTAACACGTCTTCACAGTTGGTTATCTCGTATAGGCATAACAAAGATCTGATTATTTCCAGTAGCCCAACTACATACCACTGGACTAGCAGATTTTGGTCGATCTTCGAGGAGATTTGACTTAAGAGGTCTTTAAATATTTTGGCATATTCTCTTATCGAATCACCTGGTCTTTGCATGATTTCTTTTATCTTTCGTGCTACTAGATGTGTGATGTCTTGGATTTTAACGAATGTTAGAAAACTATTATTTATTTCTTCCTTTGAACGAGTTTTCTTTTCGGTGTAGTTCATGAACCAGGTTAAGGCGCGGTGGTGCAATGCAACTCTGAGTTGTGTCATATGCTTATCTTCATCTGTAATATCAGTTACTTCCCAAAAAATTTCACATACAAACCAATGACATTTTGGGTCTTCTTCGCCTTCGTAGACGGGGATATGATTGAGTCCCATTTTGAATTTCTTGTTGGGGACACTTGGTTTTATTGGTGCTTGAATTAATACTTCTTTTGACTGAGCTGTCGAATATTCTATACAGGTTTTGTTTGCTTCTGACGAAGAATGATACTCAAGGAATAGTTGTTTCTTATTGAGTACGAAATATGCATCCTTAGTTTGGGAACTTTGATTTTTGTATTCGACCAATTGTCATTCCAATGTTTGTGTCATTTCCAGATTATAGTTAATTTATTCTCTTGATATTAAATGTGGCAGGGGGTCGATTCGGTGAGGTATTTGATTTGAATAATCATATTATCAACTTCATTTCATTTAGGCTCGACAATCAATGTGTCTCGTAGGTTTCCTAGGTTGTCCATTCTGTACCATAATAATGTCGATTGGTTGTCGATATTTATCCTTTGTTGAAGAAATTATCTTATCCTTGGACTGGTTTCTGGTGCGAGATACATACATAAAGTTGGTCATGATTCTTCGCAGTCCATACTTTCTGGTACATTGACCGGTTGATGGAGGTTCAATTGTGTGCCGATGTATCTGTTGGGTGTCATTGTGATTGTTGTTATTGCTAACTCTGGTCAATCTCTGTCTGACTCAGACTACTCACACGCTCTGACTGGTTGACCCTTCCCTGGCATATTTCTATTCAACTTTTTATTGTTCCACTAGTTATGAATCTCTTCGTGTTTCTGTTGTCTTTTGTCTCATTCTATTTTTTGGATATCTGTGGATTTCTTATGGGATTGTTTTCCTCTCGAGGACATTTGGACTTGGGAAACACTACTTCTTGTTTTTCTAAAATCTCACAATCTTGACCAACCCCCCATTTCCCACCTGAATTACTCTAATTCGGGTGCGTTGGCCATGTTTGATTATTCAAGAAGTAATCCCAGGCTTCTCTTGTATCTTTTCACTTTGTGTCAATAAATGCTTCCCACCTTTCATCTATTTCTTGGAATTTTTTGTTTGCTAACGATGTACCTAGTCTTGGTCGGTATTCAACGATATCACCCACTCCCTTGTTGAGAAGTAATTTGTGAAGAAGTGTTGGAACCATGTAGAAAAATATGTCGAGCAATTTGGTGTAGAATGTTTATTTTATTCTGTCTAGGGACGTCCAATCTTCAATGGCTTGTTCCGAAATATAATCTTCAATAATTTGTTTGAGCCAGTCGTGCAGGTTTTTTCTTCCTCCGTTCGTCAATTTCAGGCCTAACTTTTCATCAGGTGTCAATCTACACATCACCTGATATGTTGATGTGCTAAAACAATGCTTTTGGGATAGATTCAAGAAATCTTTTGTGCGTTTCTGAAAAGAACCACGATCTTGCTTTGGCTAGAAAGAGGTTATTCCTTCTTGCGTAGTTTCTGATGTAGTTTTCAATTTTGCGCTCCCACCACTCATGTATGTCTTGTTGAGTTAGAATTTATGTATTTTTATACATGCCCAAGTTCAGTACTACCGGCAACGGAACCAATGTTGTAATCTAGGGTAAATTAGAGAGTGGTACTAATAGAACCTTACATAGTCATTATACATATGCATACGCATATACATATAAACATACATAAGTAATTTGAGCCCAAAGAAGAGTCATTTTATTATATGATAGACAGTACAACACAATTACATATATCCTCTCCCATGAAGCTATCTGAGCCTTCATGTGCTTATCTATTTATACCTCTAACAGGCAGTTGTAACTACTTAACTGCTTGGGTCGGTCGGTTAGCAAAGAATCCGTTCGACTTCTAATTATAACTACATCGGTTGACGAACAAGTCTAAGTCGATCGTCAGGTCTAGTTGACAGGATCGACTAGCCCCTAGAACACCAAGTATCATTTTTCACAATGGAATCATATTATTCTTACATGATTGCATTCATCCATTCTTTATATTTTTTTTCTTCTTCAAAATTTGAAGGTTCAACAACATGGGACATTAATGCACAGTCCTTATACCTTATTGGAGTGTTGATGTTCCATTTTTATCTTCTTGGTATCATACTTTTTGATGGAGTTGCTTCATTACTTGGTGTCTTATTTTTTCGTTTGATCATCAACAATTCGATGATATTCATCTACATATTCTCACAGTATATCTTCAATACCTTTCTTGAATATGTTCCCCGATCCTTTTATATTTTTCATGATCATCATCTACATACTCATAAAAAATCACATCCCTTCTTGCAAACACTTGATGAGTAAGGATCATACAACTTATAGGATTTTGTATTGTAACAATAACCAATGAAAATACATTTCATTTATTTTTCATCAAGTTTCATACTGATTTCTTTGGAATATGAAAAAATCCTTTACATCCAAATATTATCAAATGATTCACAAATGGCTTAAAATCGAAAAAATCTTCATAAGAAGTTTTGAATTTCAAAAACTTAGTTAGCTTCATAAGAAGTTTTGAATTAAAAAAAATTAGTTAGCTTCATAAGAAGTTTTGAATTTCAAAAACTTAATTGGACTCCTATTTTGTAAGCATATTGTTGGATTACTGAGAGGGGGGGTGAATCAGTAATARCRTAATTATAATCCTTTTTCTTCAAATGTTATATCAATGTAGAATTATCATCCAATAATCAGCAGTAAGAAATAAGCAATCACACACATACACAGTACACCAATGTTTTACGTGGAAACCCAAATCGGGAGAAAACCACGGATTGTTTTTTCTTATATGTCTTGAAGAATTACATTCATTAGAAGCACCAACTTCCTTTGTTTTCCAGCTGCAACTGGAAGGAGGCTCCAACCCCCCTAGTTTCTCAGGCTACAACCTAAGGGAAGCTCCAACTCCCCAATTCTTTGGCTACAACCAAAAGGAGACTACAACCCCCTAAGTTCTCTGGCTACAACCGGAAGGTGGCTACAACCACCTGTCCTTGCCCCGTTCAACCGCCCTGAAGTAGAAGTAGAATGATGGAACCACTGTCACACTATCACTGTGAGATATACCATTATAAACCTATACCAATAAATCTAAACCATGCATCAACCTGTACCTCAACCTGTAATCAACCTGTACCATAAACAAGTGCATCAACCATGCACCAACCTATACCAAACAACCTGTAATCAACCTATACCATAAAAAAGTGCATCCAACCATGTACCAAGTATGTACCAATCATGTGTCAACTACTCATCAACTATGACTCATCAATATGTACCAACATCATCAACTATACACCTCATGTATGTCCCAACTCATCAACTACTTGTCTCAACCATGTACTCAACATGTACCTTAACCAAAATCCCTCATCAATTTCATCAGCCAAATCTGATTTGTAGCTTTGTAATAGACCTGGTGTATTTGATCACATTCCTGCAAACCTTCCTTAACTTTAACAACAAGAGACTAGCATTTTCATCAAACTTTTCTTTAGTCTCACATGCCTAGTTTTGGATTAGTCAACAACCCTAACTTGAAGTAATCATAAATTTGTACCTGTAATGTATAAATATCTGAAACTGATATACAATGTTCTTCAGTGTGTTTTATGCAATTCCTCCAAGTTTCGCTACTTGGAACCTCTCAGAAAATGATTTATAGTAAAAATGGCATACCTTACTGAATTTTGGCTTATTCTAGAGAGCGACCTTGTAGACAATTCCCCGCACGAAATATTTGATGAATTGATCTGAAAATGTTACCAAAAATACTAAATACTATACCCTAACCAACACATTTTGTCTCACTAAATTTGGATCTGTTATGAAGAAGTTATGACGTTTTTACCCGAAACACTTGTTTTTTACTAGTTTCGGGACTGGCCACAAACCCTATTTTCCACGAAGTGTAAATCCAAAAATAAAACGACCCACGAGATAATTTTTTTACCATAGATACTTGGATATGTTTTCTTAATGGCATAGAAATTTCACGGTCTGAATCATTATAGAAAAATATTTATAGCAAAAATGGTGAGATCACCTGTAAATAACATACCTTAGAAAGCACCATCAAAAGAATTTATCCTTCCTTGCATTTCGGCCTTATTTTCTTCACCTTGTGTTGGCACAGGGGCAGACCCAAGGTTCACTCCAAGAGTGAACCAACAAGCCCTAGCTACTATCCCTTTCGGCAGCACCTGCGAAGCAGATGCAGTCTCACCCGAAGCATCTAAGAGGGGGTTGCAGGACATGAATGTCTACAACCAGGGGAATATCAAGTGGATCTATCACAACAACAATATATCATTCATATATCACTTATCAGTGAGGTCTATCATGCGCAGCTATATATCTGATCTAACATAAGAATGCAAATAACAATATAACAATGACAGAAATCCAGGCATCAATCACACATACGACACAAAATATACGTGGTTCACTCTCTCTCCAAGGCTACATCCACATAACTGTGCTTATGATTTATTAAGGTAAAGCATACAGTTCTTATCTGCGCTCTCAACTAGTAGATCTTCTTTCTTCTCTCTCTTTCTCTCCCCTTTCCTGTGCACCCAGCTGCAGGACTTGACCTTCACACACAGCTGAAGATCTCACAATACAATCCTCTCCCTCCATAACAAAGCTATAACAACAATATCATACCAATACTCAATGACCAACAACCTGACCCAGGTCCTCTTGACCTTTATTTATACATTAAAATCCCTCACTGACATCCTTAGGTCGAAACCTAGGTGTCAAAGCCCTATATACCAAAACCCTAGGTGTTTAAAACCCTAGGTCAACTTGACCCTCTTTTCCATACTTTGTCAGCCTGTCTTTCCTTCTTCATCGCACAGTGCTCCAAAGCATCAAATGATGGATTTCTCTGCTTGCTGAGTTTTCCACAATCCTTTTTCCTTGTTGATTTTTCATCCTTGATCTCCTCATCCAACGGCTTTCTTTTCCGCACTTCGCTCCATCTTTCCTGCTCTTTTGCTCACTTTGAGTCAATGACAGTTACTGTGTCTCCCGCAAAGCTCACTTTTTACCTTTCCTTCCTTGTTCTTCGCTTCCTTCCATAACCAAGGGCCAACAGGCCCCCAACACTCATCTATGACTCATTTCGAGGCACTTCATATCTTATCCTCTTGTTTTACTTCGACTTTGGACTGCGCAGTGCAACCCTTGCTTTCTGCTTTATGCCTCCTTTCCATCCTTGTGCAAACTGTCTTTTCTGTGTCTGGTACCCAGTTTCAACTGCACCTGGTACCTAGACCCTTTTACTCATGCTTTTACTAAGAGTTGCGAGGCAGCTAGTTGTCATAGTACAACTGCAACTGACTCCCATTCACCAATCCTTCCTTCCAGTCTCCCTTCAATGTCTTCAGTTGCGCATCTCCTCCTTCTATAACATAAGCAATCTCATATGGTCCGAGCCAATGCGTTCTGAACTTCCCAGGGTGTTTGATAAACTTACTATCATACACCAGTACTAAATCACCTTACTTGAATGTCTTTTTCTTGATGTGTCTGTCATGATAGTCCTTTTCTCATTCCTTTTGAACTTGATGATGGAATCCTGCAATGAATCTGTCTTCTTCTAGTTCAACCAACTGTGCAAGCCTCTCGCGAACAACTCCGGTATCATCCATGTCTATAAATGCAACAATTCTTAGGCTTGGTACTAAGTATTCCATCAGGACAATAGCTTCAAGACCATAAACCAACTTTAAGGGGGTCTACATTGTTAATTTCTTGCAAGTGGTTCTATAAGCCCAGAGTACTGTTGGTACTCTTAAATCCCAATCATCCCTATTCATGCTGCAAATCTTTGTCAATGTTGTCTCCAAGATCTTATTGAATGCTTCAACCATTCTGTTTGCTTGTGGATGGGAAGGTGTACGCTTCTGATGGTGGACTGCAAATTCTTTAGTCAAGGCTTCAACTGTCTTATTGATGAAGTGTGTACCCTGATCACTCATAAGGATCTTAGGGCATCCAAACCTGGTTATTATGCCATCAAATATAAAATGCGCAGTTGTAGTTGCACTACAGTCCTTGACTGTTCTGGCTTTAGCCCATCTGGTTAAGTATTATGTCACAGTAATAATGTACCTTGCCCTTGTGCACTTTCCTAGTGGGTTTATAGGTCCCATGAAGTCAATGGCCCACTTTTCAAATGCTTGTAGGGTCATCTGTGGTGCTAATGGCATTTCATCTCTTCGGAATGGTTTTTTGATTCTTTGGCATACTCTTTAGCATCTTTGTGTAACGTAGGCCACCAAAGGCCAGCTCGCAGAACCTTTTGTGTAGTTGCTTTCCCTGCGTAATGTCCTCCTGTGATGCCTTCATGAGCTTCTGTGAGGATCAATGGTCACTATGTCTCCATAAAACACCTCCTTAATATTTCATCAAGTCCCATTTTGTACAGTTGTCCAACTATAAGTGAAAAGTCTATAGCGCACACCACTAGTTGCTTCTTCTGAGGAATTGTATACTCACTTGGAGCCATTCCTGTTGACAAGAACTGGACTATGTCTGTGAAGTGGTCATCAATATTTCTAATGGAGAGCATTTGTGCATCCGGTAATGTATCCTCCAAACTGGTAGGTTCTTCGTCATGTTCCAACCTTGATAAGTGGTATGGGCCCTTGTTCATTCTTCCTGGCTTAACTATCATCTCAAAATCATATTCTTGAAACAGTAGAAGCCATCTGCATATTCTCCCCCCCAACAATGGCTCGTTGACTAGGTACTTCAACACAAAGTGATCAATAAACATTTTAAAGCGTCCTCCCAACAAGTAGTGGCAGAGTTTTTGAAGTGCATACACCATGGCTAGTCCCTCTCTCCTTGTAGTGGTGTAATTAACTTCAGCTGTGGATAACTTCCTACTGACAAATGCTAATGGATGATCAATGTCCCCTTCTCCAGGTTGTGCCAGTACTGCTCCTAATGAAATAGAAGATGCATCAACATGCACATGGAATTCTTTTCTCCAATCTAGAAAAACCAGAATGGGCGTTGTGACCATCTTTTGTTTCAGTGTGTCAAAGCTCTACTGACATTCATATGTCCACTCATACTGGCAGTCTTTCTTTAACAGCTTCCCCATTGGTGTTGTAATTTGGGCATATCCTTTGATAAATTTCCTATAATATCCAGTATGGCCCAGTGCAATGTGTAGTTGTTTGACTGAAGTAGGAGGTGGCAAATCAACTATAATTACAATTTTAGATGGGTCAACCAACAATCCCTGCTTGCATACAATATGACCTAATAGCACTCCAAATGGTGAGAAGAAGATGCATTTCTTCAGATTCAAATCAATTTGACACTGCATGCATTTGTCTAACATTAGGCTTAGACATTCAATATGATTTTTCAACAAACTAAAAAAGGTCCAGTCATCAAAGTATGCTTCTAAAAATTTATGCAACAATTATTTGAACGCTTCGACCACCACCCTAGAAAAGATGGATGGGGCATTATTCAATCCAAATGGAATTACTGTATATTGGTAGGATCCCCACTCTATGGAAAACGTAGTCTTATGACGGTCCTCCTTGGAAATGAAAATATGATGGTATCCCAAAAAGCTGTCCGTAAAAGAATATACTTCCTGGCCTCCCACGTTATCCAACACTTCGTTTGTGAATGGTGTAGGTAAAGGGTCATGCAGACAGACCTCATTCAACTTTCTGAGGTCCACACAGATCCTGATGTCTCCTGTCTTCTTTTCTTGTATCACCATAGGGTTGATCCACTCTGACTCTTCGACAGGTTCAATAATCCCTTCTTCCATCATTCTATTGAGCTCGATCTTCACTTTTTCCTTGTATTTCGGGTTCAGTCTATAAGGTATTTTCTTGATTGGCTTCGCATCTGTTTTCAAAGGTATTCTCATCTCACCCATAGGCCCTTTGATTCCCTTCATATCAGTGAACTTGGTCAAGAACAAGTCCTGATATTCGTGCAATAACTCTGTAAACTTGTCAATGGTAGAAACATCCCAATAATCTCTGACATTGACAAGCTTCGGTGTCTCCTCTATCCCAATATTGAATTTCTTTATTTTTATTGACTATCCTATGAATGGCAGCTCAACTCCTGGTCCTTCCACATTTATGTGGCCTTCTGTCTCAGTGATGTTTACCTTCCTCGGATCATCATCTTCATCGGCATTAATTTTGTAACATCCTTGCAATTTCTGGAATGGCGCGGTCCATTCATCCTCTTATTGCTCCAAAGGGAGGCCAAATGCCTCCTTAAATACTTTTTGTCTCACAATCTATAATTCTTGGTCTACTGAAGGAAATTCACTTTCAAAAAAAAAGGTGGTTACAAAATTTTGGATCATACCTTCCCAATCTGAAGTGACGAGGCACAACTCTGCTTGAAGGTACTAGTTGATAGGGATCGTGTCCAGTGTGTTAATGAATCTATGCACCCATTGTTCTCGAGGAATGTCACTCCAGGCCTATTTGCAGCTTCGCACATGGTCCTTTGGGTAACTTCGACCTGTGTAACTCACTTTGCAGCTTCTTACTTGTGCTGAGAATTGCGCTGTCATCAAAGTTCGACATTGTGTCCAGTCTGTGATGTTTCCTTTGTGCATCCCCCACCATCTTGTTGGTGTGGATTTCATGGACTCATCCATTGCCAACAGCCTCTGTTGTGTTGGTACACTTATCTCAAACTCTGAGAAGAAGTTTTATAAAGGGTTCATCCCATCAAATGTGGGTAAGTTACTCACTGTTGTGCCGATCCAACGAACCTCTCTGGTTAGTCTAGCACATCTTCTGGTAGATACTTCATACATCTGGTTCTGCCAATTTTCCAATGCTTCTTCTAAATATGATGAACACGCACTATCACTTCACCAGCTCAGATTCCCATTGACTGTAGGATTGATATAATCATGTTGTCTGGTTGTTAGGTTGTAGATGTTTTCTAGTTCGTACGCATGGTCTTCTTCTCTGATAGGCTATGTGTATCGAGGACCCTCATCTGGATATAAGGGTCCAATGACCCTAAGGCCATCTATTTCAAATGTCATACACCTCTTCTTTAGATCAAAAACAGTAGAATTGTCAAAGGCCCAATCAATTCCTAGCAATGCAGGGTAAGGGCAACTATCATCAACAATTTCAATTACCTCAAAATCTGCAAAGGTTCTTACTCCGTCAATGTCCACTAGGACATGCCCTAATCGTCCAAATGGGCTGACAGCTTGTTGATTGGCCATGTAAAGCTTGATAGGGGAGTATATCAGCTTGGGTTTCCCCATCAGTTCCCATGTTTGATTCATCATGGCATTAACCTCCGACCCTAAGTCGAGGACCACATAGTCTATATCATACTCTCCTATCTGAGCATTCAAGTGTAATTATTTATTTTTCCTTCTCTTCTTACCAATTTTGTGTACTGCCCTATTTAGTAAGGGGTCTATCTTTCCTAGATCATACTGTTTAACCAGGTTTTGCATTTCTTGTATAGTTTTCTCATCTTTAAGCAGTTCTAGAAACATATATAAGAAACTGACAAGTTTACTTACCTCTTTTTCCTCTCTGGGTGAAGCAGACTAATCAAATGCGTGAGGCATTCCATATTCTCTTATTTCTGGTTGTGTTTTTGAAGAAGACCCTTGATATTGTTTGAATTCTTGCCTTGCCTCTTCAAAGATTTGACTTTCTTTCTTTACATCAAAAATCTAGGTTTTTTCTGCAGCTTTTCTGATTCTTGAGTCTTCTGCAATCTTCTCTTTGGTCACTCTATCCTGTCCTGTAGCAGCGCCTCCTCTTGTAATAATAGTGAATATAGGATCATCTTCGTGAGGTTCCACTTTGATTAATTGTATTTGTGGGTTCTGCTAAGGTCCTCGTCTTTCTTGAAGCTTAGCCAACAGCATAGGGCAGTCCTTGATGACATGCTCGAAGGAATTGCAATAACTGCAGGTTGTGCAAGGTTTCTGGCAGTCCCTCGCTAAATGTCATGGCTGCACGTAGTTGTAACAGATTATTTGTCCTTGACCTCGACCCATACCTCCTCCTCCTCCTCGTCCTCTGTATCCACCTCGAGGATTGAAACTTCCTCTTCCTGGAGAATTATACTATGCATTGTTTCCTTCTTGGTGTACTTCGCCTTGGATCTTGTATATGTCTCTTGATATTTCATGCATAAGATCAAAAGCCCTACAATCTCTATCATCATGCCCTATGGACTTACAAAATGTGCAGTACAAGTTTGTGGGTGTCTGAACATACTTCTTCATATAATAGCACTCACCAAGGCGATGTCGGTTTCTGCATACTTTGCACCAGGGCAGGTTAACTTGCTTCAAGGGGCTCGACACTTGTGAGGTCAAATATTCATGAAACAGGGGACAGTGTTATTTATCATGACCTTTGGACCTGCATCTTACACACCAGATATATTCTCTTTTGTCCTTCCCCTTTTCCTTCTTCATATCCTCAACCTGCAGAGACAAACTAGTCAGTTGGCTCAAGATATGGCTCATGCCTGAGCTAGATTCTCCCATAGGTGTTGATTCAAGATTCATGGTGATCTCCAAATCTTCTGCCTGCGATGTAATATTTTGATGCATCAGGGGAACTCTGATGTGTGGTAAAAGAGCAGCGATGAACCATTCTTTGTTCTCCTCATCTGGGATCTTTAAATTCAATCGGCATGTTAGGGTCTTGAATCTTTGATCGAACTACCAAACAGGTTTGACTACCTTCCATTTGATCTCCTTCAACTCAGTAATACACTATGACTCCGACTTAGGTTTTTTAAACTCTACAACCAGCGTGTTCTTGATCTCATTTAGTGGCTTAGGCTACGCAAGTCCTTGGACAAGATTCATGTACCAACTCATTGCTCAATCCCTCAATGTAGTGCTAAATTGGTTTCTTTTAATAGCTTCATTGGTAATATTTTTAATGTTCCATACATCCTTTCACAGGAACCAGTGTTGATCAAGATCTTTAGATCCATCTCCTCTAAAGATAGGGAGCCTCATCTCGTCTACCATAGAGTTACCTAGGTTTCTTGTCTGAGTAGGTGTTGAACTACTAGTAATAGTAGTCCGCGGACTCTGGTGATTCGAAATATTCTGATTACTTAGCATTTCCAAAATAACATGAGGATTGATATTACTTACTTCAGTGGTCTGCGCAGTTGCTGATGTTTTTGGCTCGTTCTAGCAAAGTTCTTCAACTTCCTCTTCCTCTGCTCTGGTGAGTTCTAAATGTTCTTCGTTTGTCAGATCTGCCTCTTCTCCACTGTAGAAACCCTCGTCTCTATAGTTTTGCTTGAACAGGTTCTCAAGGTGAACCCCTCGAAATACTTTCCCACTGCGCATATGTCCAGCTTCTGTGTCGCTGCCGCTGTCTGAATTCTTGAACATTAGCCTTTTCGGATCCAACCAATCTATTTTATCTTCAAGGCGTTCTTTTCATGCAACAACATCTTGATTCTTAGCTTCATAAATTGTAAAAAGTTTCCTCTAGGTCCTTTGAAGAAGTATCTCTCAGCCTAGATATATGATTATGTTAAGGTCAACAACAAATTAGGTGATATACCCTCCAATGGTACTATCAAACTAGTGATCTATAGCCCTTGATACAGCATTGTCGACTCTCTTAACCTTCTTAATCAACTCCGACGTCTAGGCCACAAGAGGTCTAGATTTGATCTCGAACTGGGTATCAGCTAATCTGGCTAACCACTCGTATAACTCTTGATGGATTCCTCCAAAGAAGATCTCATGAATATCGGTGAAGATGTGTCTCTGCAGCTAACCTTTAGCACTTATCTTAGGGTTCTTGTTTTGGGCTTCAGTGAAGTCCCTCTCTTGATCCTCTATCCACTTCTAAATCTCTGTCTTCGATGGGAACCACCTTGACATTCCCTTACACAGATTCATGCCCCGGCAACGGAACCATTTGTTGGCACAGGGGAAGACCTGAGGTTCACTCCAAGAGCGCACCAACAAGCCCTAGCTACTGGCCCTTTTGGCAGCACCTGCGAAGCAGATGCAGTCTCACCCGAAGCAGCTAAGAGGGGGATTGTAGGACAGGAATGTCTACAACCAAGGGAATATCAAGTGGATCTATCACAACAACAATACATCATTCATATATCACATATCATCTAGGTCTATCCTGTGCAGCTATAGATCTGATCTAACATAAGACTACAAATAAAAATATAACAATGACAAAAATCCAGGCATCAATCACACATACGACACAAAATATACGTGGTTCACCCTCTCTCTAGGGCTACGTCCACAGAACTGTGCTTATGATTTATTAAGGTAATGCATACAGTTCTTATTTGCACTCTCAGCTAGAAGATCTTCTTTCTTCTCTCTCTTTATCTCCCCTTTCCTATGCACCCAGCTGCAGGACTTGACCTTCGCACACAGCTGAAGATCTCACAATACAATCCTCTCCCTCCACAACAGAGCTATAACAACAATATCATACCAATACTAAATGACCAACAACCCGACCTAGGTCCTCTTGACCTTTATTTATACATTAAAATCCCTCACCGACAGGCTTAGGTCAAAACCTAGGTGTCAAAACCCTAGATACCAAAACCCTAGTTGTCTAAAACCCTAGGTCAACTTGACCTGCTTTTTCTAGGCTTCGCCAACCTGTCTTTCCTTCTTCATCACACGGTGCTCCAAAGCATCCAATGATGGCTTTCTCTTCTTGTTGAGTTGTCCACGATCCTTCTTCCTTGCTGACCTGTCATTCCTAATCTCCTCATCCAATGACTTTCTTTTCCGCACTTCTCTCCATCTTTCCTTCTCTTTTGCTCACTTCGACTCAGTGATAGTTATTGTGTCTCCCGCGAAGCTGGATTTTTACTTTTCCTTCCTTGTTCTTCGCTTCCTTCCATAACCAAGGGCCAACACCTTGCCTCATAATTTCTACTTAGATATCCTTGGTTACCTCAGACACCTATAGATATTCAATATGCTCAAGTGTATCTTAAATGAGAGAGCCTTTCCTCTTATTTATACTCTCCAAGTAGCTTTCTTAAAAACATCTTCTAGGTCACTTGGCCCCACTTTCCTTATTTTAGGGTTAACCCACTTCTAATTTCTCCATTACATTTATTATTGAAATATTTTATTTTGTACTCACTTTGAATTATAATACACTCATTACTTCACTTTATTATTTACCTTTTAAAATATCTTAAACCACTTTGACTACTTTGACCTTTTGGGGCTTCTAGATGACATATGAGGGTCCTCCAACTTCGTAAGGCCATAACTCTCAAACCGTGAGGAGTTATGTGACATTCCACATACCACCATAAATGGAATGACATGTACCATCCATATAGAATAGTATTATTTGAAAGTATATCATAACTCATACCTTTACCCATCAAACAAACTTGGGTCCATTACCCAAACCTAGGGTCTCCAAATTCTCATGGCCATAACTCTCTAACCGTGAGGAGTTATGTGATGTTCTACATACCAACGGAAATGGCATTATAATAACTATCCATCTAGGATAGTTTCCCTAACAAATTCTCTGTCCTTCATCTCATTATTCCAAAATTAAGCATGGGTTCTCTTACTCCACAAAGCGTCTTCCCGTGAGGGCTTTCACCATAAGGGGACCACTTTTGATTTCATCGATATTTACTTCTTATTAACCATTAAAAAACAATAATGAGTCATATTTACATCAAACAATCTTGGTTCCATTACCCAAACTTTTCTACTACGGGGCTTTCTTCAAGGGTTGACATCAATGACAACCAACCTTAATCAACACATACAATTGTACTTACTTTTTTAGCCCAAAAATTGTCAAGGGGATTTTTACTCTTCAACATACTTCTATCACATTCAACTAATGTTGTGTACATTGTTTTAATAT
>ML780598.1:1911889-1940144 GCA_009831015.1 Picea engelmannii
TCAGTTATGACAGGATCCTTTGTATTTTGACTTATAAATACTTCTTTTTCAATGTATTGGGGGTTGCTGATTTGCACACCCGGTTGTTATCGAGCAGTAACATTTTTGACGTGATCCACCATTAATAAAGAAGAGGATTTTCACAGGATTCCTGCACATGTTTCACTGGTGATGTGATTTTCTTAGTCATATGTTTTCTTGCTTTGTGACCATCTTGTCTTTCTATAACTAATCTATACGAATAGCGTTATGTTGCAGGATTTATCATTGACACCCTGTCTCTGATTCTGTAGATTTTAATGTTCATCTTCTAAGTATCTTCAGTTAAGAGATTCTTAAGTGCTTGTTAATTGGAGTTATTTTCCTAATCTTTCTTCCATCCATCACTTAAATTATTAAAGATCCAGTAAGCTTGTTATCTCGCCTTGTGAAAGATTTCTTCAGCGTTTCTGGTTGCATCTCGAATTTTAAGTACAAACCCCATAGCCCAATGGATGTGTAATTTGTTTCAACCAACCTTAAAAAAAACCTTTACAACAAAACAAACCAATGATTTCTTTAACTAGCCTAAAACCTAAAAGTAAAACAAAGCTAAATCATACAGAGAGATCCCTCTCTGGAGCCGGAAGGGCTAGAATCCAGCTCTAAAAGTGGTTGGTTAAGGTTACCTTTGCAGATTTCCTCTTTTTCAACCTCTAGGAAATTTACAGAGTGATAACAAAAGGGACACAAGAGATTAAGAAGATGCAGGTAGAACTTATCACTATGCAAACGCAGAAATAGGAGCGTCAGGCTCAAATAGAGCCATTACATGAACCGGTAGCAGAAGTACTCGCACAGGCAGAAGGAGCTAAAACACATATAGCACAAACCCAGATAGAATGTGCAGGATTACTAAGCGACGAACTGGGTGCTCAGGTAGTAGACACCATCAAGGAGAAGACCGCGCAGGCAATGAAAAAAGAAGCAGAGCTCAAGGAAAAGTTCCAGACGGTCACCAAGGAGATCAAGAAAGCTCAGAAGGATTAGGTGACTCAGGATGAGTCACATGTCAGTTTTGGGTGCCTGTTGGCACTAGGCCGAAGTGGAAAGAAGGATGATCATGGGGAAAGAAAGTGTGCAGAAACTGAAGTAACAGTTGGAAGGTAACACAGCACGCGCGCATGCAAGAAAGAGTGCACAAGGAAAGCGACAGCTAGAGGAATAACAACATGCACGCATGGGAGGAAGACCTAATGTCGGTAGGGTTAGGGTCTTGGTAAATACATTGTAAATGGTTGAAGAGCCCGATAGATATAAATATAGATACGTAGGTATCATATAGAGGTTCTCCTTTTGTATTAGTTTGATTTTGGTATTAGTTCGACTTTTGTATTGTTCCATCATAGAGATGTACGAGTTGATGCATTATGCAAAACTGGTACGAACCATTTTTGTAAGTTTTTGAGCTAAGAATAGGGGAGAGAAGGAAGAACTGAGGATTAGATCGCGGGCTGTGGAGCCTGGTGCAATCTATTTTGCCTCATATAGATCTTACCCATTTTGATGAGAATTGTAAGCGTGCGGTGCTGGAGATGCATAACTACCATAATAAAAGAGACAAGAGCCAAATATTTGTTGATGTAGCCCAGGAGGGGGTGAACCATGGTAATATTTGTGTAATGTGATGAATGCACGTATATCTTTACTTTCTTTGAGAATTTAATTGTTATGCTTAATGGACAAGTTAATACATTGTTATAGAATACGATTGTGATGTTCGGGAAATAAACAATGAAAGATAAATACACACCCGTGAATAATAGTAGATTTCAATCCCAATTCGTAGTACATGGCTCTGAATAATAAACCCCTATATCATACTCAATCCTAGGCTGTAAACACCTGAGTCTTACAKCTACCCATTTAAAGTTATCTCGGGTGAGACTGCGCAGTGCATTTTGTGTACTTTGTTGCCTTCTGGTCTACCAGGAGGGCCGATAGTTTTAGAGGCTTTGTTGGAAACCCGAAAGACATGAACCCTTGGTCAATAACTCAGATGGTCAAGAAAGAAGGATAAGTAATTAAAACTAACACCTTGTAAGAATGCTATAAATGGAGGTCATGGGTGCACTAAGAATTTAAGAATTTCATAGTATTGTTATGATGCCTCAATCCTCCTTCAAGAATCCTCTTTTATTCTTGGAGCATTCTAGCAACATTTCAATAAGCTATTCCACTCACCTCTTGAGGGAATAGGCTTGGATTTCTTCACCATTTTATTTCTTGTTTATCATTGTAAGAAGAGCTCTCAAATAGGGGACTCAAGAKCCATCCCAAGGAGGAAGAGGGGATCCATAAGTCSTCCTTTCTCTACGRGTGTTTTCCAACTAATATARTTATCCATTGGTGGCATAATCTTGGTCATTTGGTTGATTGATTTTGATTCAAAGTTTCTTATGCATTTTAGTTTTATTTCCTTAGTTGTTTTTAGTTTATTTGTTTGTGTATTTCATGTGCTTGGATTATCTAACTCATGCACTAACCTTTGTCTTGTCTAGCAAGCCCAACTAGACTTTCAAGTGCCCTTCTTTTGCTCACTCAAGTGATGAAAATGACACAACAGATTGGAAACCATACTAGGGATAAGGTATCAATTTCCTCCCTATTTGGGCTTTTAGAGCACTTCTTTTTTACCCATTTTCCTTGCAGGAACCATAACCGGCCTAGCCTTACCTGTCAAGAGATAAGTTTGGAGCTGGAAGAGGATAATTTCATTCAAAAATTCCCCCCCCACCCCGATGCGTATCAGAACATGCGCAGGTATTTCATCCCACAGACGTGCACTATGCACAAAAATCACTCATGTTCTCTGTGTATTCTGCATACTTTGCACCAAAAGGTATTTTGTTCTCTATGCATTGCACACCCAATGTTCCTATGTCTAAAATGTAACCCACGCATCTGTCCAAAGTTTCAAAATTGTAACAGTTTTTGTGATGATTTGAAGGCCCCTAGCCTTCAAAATCTTTCTTTTATGCAATTTGTAAATGTACTACACTTAGATTCATTTCCCACATGAAAGGTTAGTCAAACATAGGCACTTAGGGGGTTAAAAATAACCATATTTCTCCTGTTTTTCTTTGAGTTGCCACATGGATGATTTGTTTGATTGTAAAAGTTAAGTTGAGATTCTTTGCTATCACATATAAAAACACTTGCATTGGGACCAGAAACAAACTTTAATCATTGAGTATGTTGTTCTCTCACACCATTGAGAGATCTTGAGAATCAGAAAGGTGATTAAGGGGACATTTCATCTCCCTTAACAAAATATTTAGGAGAGGACAAATCCCCCCTAGGGTTCCTCTTAGTTTCTTTTTTGAAAATCATCTTAAGTTTGTAAGGGCCCATACATGCCCACATGTTGCAAATCTAGGATAGTTTCTTAAAGAATTACTTTCTTAGTTTACATCACTAAGAGAGTTTAAATATCAAAGTAATGGGCCCATACATTCCCACATGTTTTCAATCTAGGATAGTTTTTCAAATCTTTCTTAGAGTAAACAACATTAGGGAGTTTAAAGAATTGGTAAGGACCCACATGTCCACATGCTAGTTTTTTAGCGATTTTGAAATTCTGCAAGGTTGTACCAATGGCATCTAGTAAGATAGGTAATCAAGATTTGGAAGGACCACAGGAAGTCCACATGTTGCAAATTTACACCTAAATTATTAAAATTTGGCACATTTTTCACTTTCTCACACACAAAGTCACTCTTCACTCACATAATTTCATCTCGAATTGTGAAGGTTCATGAAGTAGGTTTTCTCCAAAGGAATTCTGAAACGTCCCACTATTTCTTGAAGAGATTATCCACACCCACTTAATTCAAACGAGATTGAGTCACACCCCCAATCTCTCAACCAACCACATCTAAAAAAATTCTAAAAACTCACTAAATTTTTCCTCCACAAGAGGTGCCAAAAGAAATTTTTTAGTCTAGGTAGGATTTTGGGAGTAGGCATCCAAATAACCCCCCATTATCTGGTTCTCACATTTTCAAACATTAGAAGTTGACAAATAGGGAAATTTAAAATACTCCAAGTCAAGTGTTCCTAACACCATAAGGCAGGGAGATACCCGTGAAGGGTTGAAGGCTGAGGTCCAGTTGTTCTATGCATCCCCCCTTGAGTCACCCAACTCTTGGAAGGGATCCATCCCGTGACCCATTTCTGAGGCCGAAAATCTAAATGTCGCACTTTAACCGAGGTACCTAGTGACCAATTTGAGGACATCTACCTAGGTGGCAATTATGGGTTACAATTGCATCTTGTTCAGATTTTGTGTGGCTATTGGGAAATATCGCCAGCTCTTTCGAGTTCAATCTCCTTGCGCACTATGCGAAAGAGAGGGACACCCCACTAATTGATGTCCCTCTCTTCCCGAGTTACACAATTTGATCCAACTCCCTCAAGCAACCACATCGCTTGTCGCTTCACCAAGCACACCTAATACTCCCACAACATCCCCTACTATAGGCAATAAAGGGCTTTGAACCAAATTCGCATGTGCCATATGTTCATAATACAGCCACTATACCCATCATTGCCCAGCTCTACCTCAATTTCGACAGACGTTGACGGCAGTACGCCAAACCTTTCAGCAAGAGCCCTCTCCACCACCAACTTTGGGTACCCATGCCACTAACATCCATTATGTCTCTACCTCAATACCTGAATAGATGATATGCCCTTGCTCTCTTTGTGACTCACTTGCCCATTTCATGTACCAGTGTCCTTTGATCATTGAATATAGGCATCGTCAAATAACCCTTATTCAAAATCCTCCGACCACCTCACCTCCCATGATACAAGTGATCCCCCCTATCCCTTCTCCAGATACTATTCACATCACCTCACCTGCAACTGAGTCACTTCCCATGCCTGCATGGTTCATGGATAGACTGTTTGAGGATCTTCCCCCAAATCCTCCCAATTATCTGGTTCATTTCCCCCAAGAAATTTTACCCCCGACCACAATTTATAACTCACAGTGTCTAGACATTTGGTTTAAGTCAAGCACATCATCACACCATAGTTGTGATACCCCCTATACATATTCACCACTGGAAGACAATCACATGGTGACAGACACCAATGTTACCTCCTTGGATCCCCTATATTCTCACATTTTTCACTGCAACGAAGATATCCTGGACGAACTCACTACCCCTGATTGCCCATGGAATGCACTCCATCACAGAGCATTTTTTCTCTCACGAGAAGCCTTTGACCTTCCTAATCAAGCCTCCATATGTGCAATCGAAACTAAGGATTTTATTTCGTCAATGCATATAGATTGGTTCAATAACCCTATCCATGCCCCTGATACTTTTGAAGAAGGCAACATGGCCAACATTTCCCCCACTGTCAAAATCGGCATTTCCATCAAACCTGGAATCATATAGGAAATCACCATTGGTGCCGTATTCTCCCCCGAGGAACTAGTATCTTACAAAGCTCTCTTTTAGGAATATCGGGATATGTTTTCCTGGTGATATACAGAGATGCCCAACCTTGATCGTTCTATCGTCAAACATCACATTGACACATGGCCCGATGTCACCCCAGTAAATCAAAAGCAATGTTCACTTCACCCATCCAAATTCACGACTATCAAAGCCGAAATTAATAAGCTACGCATTGTCGGGTTCATATACCCCATCACGTACACCTCACAGGTCTCCAACCTCATCCTCGTTAACAAAAAATAGGGCATTATTTGTGTTTGCACTGACTTTCATGATCTCAACCATGCTTGTCCCAAGGACAGCTTCCCCACTCCTTGCATCGACCAAATTATCAATGATTGTGCTGACCACGAGGCCTTGTCCTTCATGGATGGGTTCTCCGACTACAATCAAATACAAATCCATCCAGAAGATCAATATAAAACCTCATTTACCACCTCATGGGGTACTTTTTCTTATCGTGTCATGCCTTTTGGACTAAAAAATGCAGGTGCTATGTTCCAATGGGCCATGACTTATCTTTTCCACGATCTTTCTTGCATAATCCTCGCTTACTTAGATGACCTCACCACTTGATCCAAAAAATGAACTCAGCATTTAGATGAGTTACGAGTTGTCTTTCAATGATGTCGCCAATACAATATCTGCTTGAACCCCCTCAAGTGTGTATTTTGCGTCACTGTCAGATGCCTCCTTGGGTTCATCATCTCCCAAAATGGCATAACAGTGGACCCCCTCAAGGTCCAAGCTATAACAAAAATTCCACCACTTGGGAATTTGTGCCAACTGTAGAGCCTACAAGGAAAAGCCAACTTTTTACGATGCTTTGTCCCAGATTATGCCACTCGTGTGCATGGTTTCCTTTGCTTACTACATCATGATATCCCATTTTTATGGGATAAACATGCCCAAAATGATTTCGATGATTTAAAAGCGGTGATATCTAATGCCCCTTTGATTAGTCCTCTCGACTATGATTGCGATTACATCCTCTACTTGTTAGCCTCCTCCATATTAATATGAGGAGTTCTCGTCCAACTAGGGGATGATGGCTACGAGCATGTTATTTACTACATCAATAAAAACCTTTCAGGACCACCCCTAAAGTACAATCATGAGGAGAAACTCACCCTCGCAGTTTTCCTCACAGTCCATAAACTACATCATTATACCTTTCTTCGCACTACCAAAGTTGTGGCAGATTCCAACCCCATGCAGTACTTGCTTAGTCGACAGTAGATTAATGGAAAATTTTCCTGATGGGTCGTCATCCTTCAAGAATACGACCTAGAGTTCTCAACTCCCAAAATAAAGAAAGTACTTTTTCTCGCTGAACTCATCACGGTGTTTCCCTCAGACACCAAAGATTCACCCGTCAATATGGATTTTCCTGACAAACACCTCTTCTACATCCCCTCGAATGACCCTTGGGATGGTGACCTTCTCGTCTACCTTCGAACACAGTAGTTTGGGTCTCATATCTCTCGAGACGATCGTCGATGCATTCGTCATTAGGCCCCTTGGTACATCCTCGTCGGTGACGTTTTATACCGACAGGGGGTCGACACCATACTCCACCAATGTTTGACCATCGACGAAGCAGACAGAGTCTTGAATGATTTCCATAGCAGCGCTTGCGGCATCCACCTCTTAGGTATGTCCACTGCCCAAAAAATCATTTGAGCAGGATACTTCTGGCCCACATTGTTTCATGACTGCATCCACGTCATAAAGCGATGCGACAAATGCCAACTTTATGCAAACAAATCACGAGCACCACCCGCTCTTCTACATCCAATCATCACCATCGACCCCTTCTTCAAATGGGGCATAGACTTCATGACTTGCAACCCTCCATCTAGTAATGGACACAAGTACATCATCGTGGCAGTTGATTACTTTACCAAATGGGTTGAATCCATGCCTACCTTCAACAATACCATTGACACAACAGTGCATTTTTTATTCAACCACGTCGTTACCCGTTTCGGAGTTCCACTACAGTTAGTCTCCAATAACGGTAAAAACTTTGAGAATGAGATCTTCTTCGAACTCTCCTCAAGGTTAGGCTTCTCCCATGAGTTTTCCTCCCATTACTACCCTCAATCCAATAGACAGGTTGAGGTTGTTAACAAAGTCCTCAAAACCATGTTTCAACGCACTGTCAACAAACATAATACCATCTGGCATCATATGTTGTTTTCATCATTATGGGCTTATCGCATGATATTCAAAACTTCCATAGGTTTTACACCATTTCATCTCGTCCATGGGTTCGAAGCCACCCTCCCCATCAAATGTGAAATTCCCACGTTCTGCATCGCCATCGAGCTATTAACTGACACTAATCCAATGGAGCAGGGCTTGTTGAACTTAGAGTCGTTGGATGAATATCGTTGGTCTTCATTACAGAACAATGAGGCATCTAAAAAACTATCCAAAGCCACCTTTGACGTCCATGTCAACCTTCACTCATTCAATGAAGGAGATCTCATCCTAGCCTATGATATCGGTCACGATACTCTCGGCCATGGGAAATTTGAGTCATTATGGCATGGACCCTACATTGTCCAACACTGCTTCACTAAAGGCACATACATCCTGGCCTCTCCAGAAGGCTATTCTCTCAAATAACCCATCAACGGTTTGTACTTAAAGAATTTTTACGCCTGAGCGTAGTCATTCTACACTAGGATTTTTCTTTGTACACATTTGTAGAGTTTTTAGTATTCTTTTGTTCCCTCCACACCTCATGTTTGATCTACCATTCATGTTATTTACATATCCCTCCTCCATCGGACTACCACATCAGTTACGCTAATGTAGCTAGCCGCTGGACATAGAATCTCGCTTCAGCCGCTTAGGTCCTCTACACCCCCTCACATAAACTGCTCCACTCTAGCGGCATATGTTTGGGCTCAACAACCAAAAACAAAGCAAAATATGCAGTCGCCATTGGTCTCCTCATCAAGGCCATTCACTGCCACATTCGTCACCTTAGAGTTTTGTTATATTCCCAGCTTGTCGTCCTACAGCTCAACAATTTATATCATGTATGTGATCCTTGCCTCTTCCACAAATACCTACAAGTTAAACTCTTGTCTCCCAACTTTGATTCCATTACATTTACACATATTCCACTACAATTTAATCAAATAGCAGATCACATAGCTAAACTAGTGTTAGATTGGCATTTATCACATCAATACATCATCACACATACATAAATCATCAAACATTTTTCCCGGCATATAGATTAGACATCATAAAAACATCACAAAAAATCAACACATGTAAACATTACAACAATCTCAAAATATGTATCCTTAAATATATGACGATCAAAAGTGCCATAAATGTTTACAAAAAAGTACCATACATACATCGCCTGTAGGCCAGTGAGCACCCTCACCCATATAGGTACAAAATGGGTACCCCCTACCCTATACAAAAATGGGTGTCACAATACCCTATACAAAATGGGATCGCAAGCCTATATAAATACAAAAATACATAATCGACACTCATGGTGCCCCCGGAGCTCCCCCACCAAGTCCTCTGTCAGCAAGAGGTGCCCCACTAGCTGGGTGTCCTCCAGGTCCAGGGGGTATTCGCCCAGTCATTGCTTCCCCTGCTATAGCTGCTTTGCAGATCAGGGTCCGCCACTCTACAGGTCCACCCACACACTGCTCTAGGACTCTCTCGTCCTGAATATGGGACCACATGCCCTTGGGTACACCCTGCAACACCAACTCCAACCAGTGTCAGAGATCATCTATCCCCTTGTCGGCCTCTACCTACAGAACCCATGATGTCCTCGCACCTAGATCATCAAACCGATGTCTCTGACCGGCCCTCACCTCATATGTTGGCCTCGCACCAGCCTCATCCCTCCGGTGTCTCTCTCCCACCTGTGGTGGTCTCACTAGCCTCTGGCGCGCCGACTCCTCAACCATATCTGCCTCTCGGCTTCATGAACCCACATTTGCAACCACAAAAACAAAGATAAAGTCAGCATCCATATACATATAAACATATGCTATGCTATCAAAATCACAAAACATAAATGCACAAACATACCTCTCTGGTCCCAAACCTCTCAAGGAGGCAGCACCATGTCTAGGTCGTGCTGGAAATCCATCCCACCATATGGGAATCGTAGTATAATTTGTGGCATGTGACACCACACACATGCTAGCATGGCCGTAAAATAATGGCCACCCTCTCCCCCTCCATGTTGTACCAACAGTTGAGCCCACCGCATCAAACGTGGCTCCTGTGACCCTGTAGGCAGCAACAAAACCCTAGGGCGTAACATGGGCACCCTCTCCAAAAACCATGCTACCAAGATGGATCCAAAGGAAAACTCACGAGAGTTTGTGGTCCGACATTGATGGAGCTTCCCCATCATCTTGGCATGCAACATCATCCCCCAGGAAAAAAATTCCCCATCAAAGACCCTCTCCATAACCCTCAACTGACCTCCAGACATCTGTTGAGTAGCTAAGGATCCATATATCCTCACGATCATGGCCATTATGCTTTGATGCAAGAGTGCATCCATCGCGTGAATGCGAACAACCAAACCTGACATTGGGTTTGGACCCGTACATTAACATCATGCCACATCTATCAAATGGACATCCCTGAACAACTAGGGATCGACAGGAAGGGCCATTCCCCGAAAGGGGAGCCCCGTCAAGAAATACACATCCTCAACCATTGAGAATGTCAGATGTTTCCCCCGCATAATGAAGCACTACAGATCAGTTCTCCACATCGATATCAGATACTGCAACATGTACTCATGTAACCATATCAATGGGTAGTCAAAGAACTTGAGCATCCCATAGGCTGACAAGCGTCTCTAAATACTTGGCTCATCTCTCACTGCCTCCTGGAGGTGCTCCCAGTATCGCTCCCTCCAGTGGACTGGCATGATACACTAATCACCTACATTCACACAGAAACCCTTGGTTATCAGTCATCATGTATCCATAATAATAAAGAATTCAAGCTTTCAAAAAAACCCTTAGTCTCGCCTCAAGTGCGCAACTGTCGCCCCCACAGGCGCGCACATATGCACGCCCGTTCTTCGCACAACTGCATAACTGTAGGATAAACGGGTGTGAATCAATGCCCATCTTCCACACCCACAGGTGTGCATGCATGCACACATGTTCTCTATACAGTTGTGCACTGATGCGCAGCTGTCTGAGAAAAAGTTGCGCACAGTGCGCCACTATAATTCCAATAGACACGCATCAAATGCGCACATGTTTTTCCCACCCACGTGCTCCCATGCGCATCTATATTTCATGCAGCCGCACATCATGCGTATGAGATGGAATTTTACTCACGCATCTCAGCGCAGGTATCCTTCCTTCTCTCGCGCATTAGTGGGGCCATCCCTAAACAATACCCTAGTACAGTCATCCATACGACCCATACCCAAAAATAGAAACTAACTACTACGCAGGAGAATGGGAACACTAACTTGACTCTCGCAAATCTTGGATCAGCTAGCTCAAACTCCCATAATATTCAAAACTCCTCAAGATCCTCTCGTCAATTCATTATAGAAACAGGTACAAATGAGGTGCAATTGTGGGCCCCACAGCCATATATAGTCCCTTTTGCCAAACTTCCACACTCAGTTACAGGAGCTTAGAGTATTTGTTTCCCACTCCATCTTCAACCATGGGATCAGGGTCTCGCCGCCTACACAGTCACATTCCCTGGGTCACCATCTGCACTCGGCCTTGGAGGAGCATTTTTCTCACATCATGTCCAAGTATGCATGCTTATGTTCAAAATTATCAAATAATTGTTATATGTTCTTTATATTCAGATATTGTTCACGTCAGGTATTCGGTTTTAATGTGTGCAGGTACTTGGTCATCAAAAACCAGTGCATCCCCTTCAGGCATATGATTGACACTGACATGTAATCATTCCCTCTGAATATTCATTACATCTCCTAGAACCAACCTCCGACATTCGCCTTTAGGGTCCCTACATCCGGCTCTATAGTACTGTCACCCTGTAGCACTCTCCCTCACATGAGTTGTCCCATTCATAGTACCCCTTGGCACTTTGACACTCATGCTGCTTTCACACCCTAGGGATGGGAGTCCCGATAGTCTTACACATTTCCAAGAATTAGCCACATACTCCTTCTCATCATTTTGCTAGCTTTCCCAATGGACTCCCAGGTTATCTCATCACGGTTCTATTTTGACTACACCTTTGTAGTATCATTAACCCTCCATTTCATCCACAATCAATTTTCCCATCTATAGATTTCCCTCCATTCATTTACCTCATACAAAAACCCACCCATGGGCCCCCCACCCTCCGCCAGTTCTCCAAGAAAATTGCACCCTCACAAGCCAAGCCATCTTGCACTGGGGCATCCATTTTTTTATCTATACACTCATCCCAAAGTATTCTTTATTTATTTGGTAATTGTAAAAAGCCTTTGTTTCCAACATTTACTTAGCTTTTTGTTGTCACCATTGATGACCTTGTTTTTCTAGCAAAGCAACCCATGTCACCTATGGTTGGGGAATTCTCTATCCTCTACTCATATTGACATCATCCATAAACCTTGAGTATCCCACAGTCCATGTACCCATGATCTTTGAGTTTGTCCACTTTGTCACGCCTCTGGCACAGTTTAACCCCATGTATAGTCATCCCCCTGACACTAGATACAATTTTACGATTGTTTCCAATCATCCTTTCAATATACCCCCAACCAAGGTCAGTCTTGAGTCTCACCACATATTGACTTTGTTCATGTTCTCCATCAGTTCCTGATCTTATCTCCATAGATTTCATGAATCCATTTTCTTCTTGGAGTCGCATCTCCCTTTATGTCGACACTAGCACAGTTTCCCAAAGGGCGACAATATCTTGACTCTCATTACCTTTACAATGAAAAGTCTCGGATGGCACAGAGAAAACCACCATTTCTCTCTGATGTCATTGATCCCCATAAAATTCGACTCCAACACATTCTCATGTTATGGTGGGTCTTACTAAGCAACTATTACAGTTGTTTTATACCAGTCGAAGACCTCTGAATTTGGTAGGCCATCAATGCTTGTTGGCCCTTGACCAAGTTTTGAGAGAACATTGGTCGTGTTTGACCACTTTTGGGACTTCAACAGGCTCGTCAAAGATGGAGCACCCAGGCGGAGCTAAGATCGCGAGATCTCACCCATTTTGCAGGCTTGTGGACCCAGCAAGGGGTTTACTAGGGTTTATGTAATGGGTTAAGGGATGTCAACCCATGGGTTTACCCATGATTAGACCTTTTTGTAAATGTATAAATAAGTAATATCTAAGCAATATAGAGGGTCCATTAGCTTAGTGCATGACTATTTGTCTTAGTGCAAGAATGTGTCAGGGCTTGCAGAGCTAAGTGCAAGTTTTTTGGTAAGTTGCTTTGTTCACAGACATTGTATGTAAGGCTCTATGCTAATAAGGAGTTGGATTTGTGCCTTGACCTGGTTTTGGGAAGGAGGATCTGGTGCGTAACACACAGATCTCTTGTCCTTTGCAGAGTTGGGATCTGTGGCTTTGTGCACAGGAGAAGATGGATGTAAGAAGCTTGAAGACTAAATAAATAAGAAGAAGAAGTTGGTGGATGTAGCCCCACACTGGGGTGAACCATGTATATCTTGTGTCTTGATATGCTTTGTGTGATGTGATTTATGTTATTTATCTACTGAGTGTTGTTGTTATAATTGTTATCACTGAAATTTCATCCACAAATGGTTACCAGAATCCAGCATCTTCAAACAGTTATTAGTTCACCCATGGACCAAAAATACATTTCCAAAAGGTCAAAAACTATACAATCAATTATAAAATCAGCATGCACTAAGGATATATAGGAAGCACACGCACGTGCGCCAGTCAAAAACACCGAAAAATCACACATGTTCCCAATGCATGACTGTGGATTCAAAAATCCACGCACACCTCATAACGATGCATTTATGATATTGGTCGGCCTCCCACCCACTTCAGGTTCAGCTTCTAAGTCGATTTGACATCCAAATCTCGGCAGAATCTGGCTGGGTGGCTAGTCAAAGACCTAAAGGTGCCATAAATAGCCCCTTGTTCACACTAAAAGATGGTTGAATAATACCTCAAAGTTATGCTATAAAAAGAGGCCATGGGTGCACTACATCTTCAAGAAATTCATTTGTATTGTTATGCTGCCTATATTCTCTTAGAGGATCCTCTTTCCTTGTCAATAGCATACAAGCATCATTTCATTTGAGCTATTCACATCACCTCTTGAGTGAATGATCTTGGGATTCTTTCACCATTTATTTCAAGTTTGATAGTTGTAAGAAGAGCTCAATCTTGGGAGTTCAAGATCCCTCCCTTGGAGGAAGAGGGGACCCAAAGTCTCACTTTCTCTTCGGTGTTTTCTTTCCACTAATACAATTCTTTCCATTGGTGGCATGAGTCTTGTTTGTTTCTTGTTCTAATGTCCTTGTTCACTCTAGTTTAATTTTTGTTATTGTTCTTAGCTTAGTCTTTTGTTTATATTACATGCTTGATGTTTCTAACTCTTCCATTCATTGTTGTCTTGCCTATCTAACCCAACTGGGCTTGTAAGAACCTCTATTTTTCTCATTTAGGTGACAAAAGAGGTGCAACAATAATGTATGATGAATGCATCTAATGTTGTTGCTTAGTGCTTAATGGTATAAAATATGAATGAATGCTAGATGCGAGTTAATGTTATGGGTTAAGTGACTAGATGTGCTTGATCATTATAGTTATTGTGTTGATCTTTAATAAGGGTTTAATATGCGATGTGAATGAGACTCATGAATTAATGTATATTGTTGGCTAAGTTCTCTGTTAAGTATTGTAATCATAGATCTGTGTCCCAACTTGGTTGTAGACACATGAGTCCTACAACCCCCCTGCCTCTACCTCGGGTGAGACTTCATCTACTTCGCAGGTGTTGCCAAAAGGGCCGGTAGTTAGGGTTTTGTTGGTGCATTGTTGAATCATTGAACCCTGGGTCTGACCCTATGCCAACAAATGGTTTCGTTGTCGGGACATGAAACTGTGATTGCTGGGAACTGAAGAAAAGAGAAAGCTCTATGCGTAGCTCTGTGCTGTAGTGCACAGTATTATAATCGACTTGCGAAGTCATGTGCTAAGAAAAGAAACATGATCTGAAGAAAAGAGGTAAGATCTTAAAGTTTTGTGCTCTGGTAAAGGTAAGATAAGTGGAAATTTTTTCTTCGAAAGTATGAATCTAGGTATGTTTGATATATTTTGTCCTAGTCCAAAAACTAGGGAACAGTTAGAAGAAAGAGTTGATCTGAATAAATTTGATAGAAATAGAGAAAGATATGGTATTCCTATGCATAGAAAGAAGTTTTGGACTAATAAGTGGATGTAGGAACCTAGAAAGAATTTTTGCAGATTGGAGGTCCAACACTATGATCCCAGTGTGCATTACAAGAGAGGCTGGGGATCATTTAAAAGAAAGAGAGGATTGACATTGTTTTATAACTATAGAAGACTGGGACATCTTGCTAAGGAATGCCCTGGTATAGGTCCTATTTGTCTTTGTTGTAAAGTTATTAGTCATAAGGTTGAGGATTTCCCAAGAATGATTGCTAAAGTTGAAAATATGAACATGAGACAAGAAAACTATAAAGAAGATCAAGAGACTAAGGATAGGTTAGAGAATCATAAAGAGAAAGAGTCAGAGACTATGTTAATACAGTTAAAAGAAGTAATGGATGATCACATAGATGTCAGTTTGCCAAAGATCCTAAAAGAAAAATAGTGCATAGTTACAAGAATAGAAGACTTCAACATAGACTGTGTATTAGATGAAGAAACACATGTGAATATTATGCCAGAAAGCACTTGGGAAATTTTGGGAAAGCCTGTTATGGTACCTTCATTAAGAAGGATAGGCTTGTTTAAAGGAAAAGTGATAACCCTGTGTGGAAGAGTTACTAATCTACCTATGATTGCTCATGAAACATTGACTGAAGAATAATTTTAAGTCATTAAATTTGTTGAGAACAATTCCCCCTTTCCACTTTTGTTAGGAAAGACTTGGATTGAGAAAGATCAGATCATAAGGAAAATAGAGGAGGAAGCTATAGAAGAGAAAAATAAAGAACTAAGGGACCTCATAGCCAAAAAAATTGAGCGACTAATAGAAGAACAAGAGGATAAGTCAAAGCAGCAGAATGCAAGATAATTAGTTGTTGAAGTTGAAAGAACACAGGAAAACTTGAAGGACCTATCCATGCAAGAAAGAAGAATACCCACCCTGGAGTTAATAAGAGAAGAGGTATTAGCTTTGAACCATTTGAAATACCATCTTGCACGACAGAAGCTAGTGGGTTTTCTCCAGCATGATGCCTAGAGGCTGGAGACCTGCCCCCCCTAAGCGTCATTTCCTCTGGTGACTTTTCTTCTACCCTCGTTTAGGCATCTGGTTACTAATGGGAACATTTTCCTTAGACAAAGGAAAGGAAGTTTCAAGTGTGTGATCCAAATTGAGACTCAATTGGAATCGAGGGAGGTATGTTTTATGTTTAACGAGCTTGACAGAGACAATTAACTATGCTCGTCGAGACCAGGTACTACCAAAGGATCAGATGATTCTGGGGATTGTGGCACCTAAGTCGAAATCATATTTAACGTGCCAACCTACAGGATGGCAGGAGCAGGTAAAGAAAAAACCCTTATGAATGAGGAATCCTTAAGAAGACCTACCCATACACTCTCAAGACTAGATTGTCCTAGAAAAGGGACATCATTCATCGCAACATTGTGGAGATTTGGAGTTATATAGTCCAGTTGGTCAACAGTGATAGTTTTTCCTTGATGGGGAAATCATAAAACATGAAACATTGTAGATGCGACGACATTTATCGCATATAACCAATTACAACCAAGTAAAAAATTGTAATCTAGCGGTGAGTCAACTACTTCCATATCCATCAAAATAGTTTTACCCTTCAATATCACATCGAAATATTTCAAGAGTCTGTGAGGTTAGAAACCACGTCCATCAAACACTTTCAAGGTGGTCGGAGATGGGGTGAGTTTAGGAGAACATAGGGCTCTTCAACAAGGCAAAGACATGACACAGGTGAAGGCTCCCTCATCCAAAACAGTGTGATGGATGTTCTTTCCACCAACCAAAATTTGAATTTGGAATGGTAAGTGGTGGGAGAGTCTCTCCTTAGTGTAATCCAGATTAAACGTGATCAAATTTGACTCCTTTGTATCCATAGATCCAATGGTTGACCCCAGGGTTCTATGTTGACTTGGACAGTTCTGTAGAACTTCAAGGGAAGACATAGCACAAGGCGCATGTGCCAAATATTCAACGATGTTGTAGTTTTGGGAAGCACGGGCATTTAGATTAAATGTTTCCTTTCGAATTATGCTATTGGGTGGGCGCAAAATTGCATCAGAGGTTGGCTTCTCAATATGAAGAGGATTGGAAGATGGAGGAGGAGTGGATGTGGAGGGTTGATCAATAGCCTTTCCCTTATTCTACTCACATGGAGGAGTGTCATAAGTGTTTTCTCGAGTTGTCACATTAACTRCTTTAAACATGTACACCTCAAAGGTGCTTGTGGGAGCATCCCCATGGTGGGAATGACCTGTGTTTCCCCCTTGCGGAGGGGCAGGATTTTATGCAACCAAATGTTGTTGTTGAACCAGTTGGGAGAAACCCTTCAGAAATTTAGAAATTGCCTCACAATTAGGGAAGTCTTTTTTGTAGTGGTCTTCATCATGTATCATACAAGGAACCTTAGGCTTCTTATTTGATTGAGTATCAACAGTCTTAGGATTATCCTTCTCTTTAGAAGATTTCTTGGATTTACCCTTGTTTTTATTCTTACCTCCTAGTTGTTGAGATGCAGTGGATTGGACCACATTCACCTCAGAGGTTTGAGCAGGAGCAGAAGTAGTTTTGGTGTCTGAAACAGAACTTGGTTCCAGATTAGGTTTTGTTAGATCGTTCGATGAATGAGGAGTGTTAGGGATCAGATCGTAAAGTGTGTCGAACTGGGAGTAGACCAATTCCAAATAATGTGCGTGCCTGATATCCTTCTCCCCAGTAATAAGGTTTCCCATAACAACATCATGGACAATGGGAGGTAAGAGCAAATTTGTAAACCAATACACTAGGATTTGGTCCGGAATGGGAGCTTTAATCAATTGTCTTTGTCATCTCCACTCATGAATATGATCATATATGTGGGTGGAAGAGGATTGTTGGAGTGAGTTCAAAAACTATGTGTTAGTCTCATACCATATAGGTAATTAAAAATGTGTCAAGAAAACCATGGAAAGAGAATTAAAGTCGACAAAGGAGTTACGTGGCAACTCAATATACCATTTCGTTGCGACACACGTAAGTGTTATCTGAAAAAGTCTAAGACAGATGGAATTGTCCATCAAAGAGTTGGAAGAACAACATAAATGGAAATTCATAACATGATTATTAGGCTCTTCCCCAGGCTTTTCGTCAAATTTTGGGATGTCAAAAGATAATTTGGCAGGGGTGGCGGGCCAAAACGGAGCATGTTGGATGGGATTGTTTGGTCAAATGCAGAAAATCTGGTAGATCTAACGTAGCCAAGAATGGAAGATATTGGTCATCATGTGGATATTGGTGGTAATCATATGGAATAGGAACACTAGTAAGACCGTATCCAGGTTGTGGAAAGATGGAAAAGCTAGATGGTCCTCCCATATATGGTGGTTTCTCGGGTGGTTCACCCATGTAAGGTGGTTGTCCTAATTTACCACCCATGTACTATGATGGACTTCCTATGTACTAAAATTAACCTAATGTTCCCCTCATGTAAGGTGGTTGAAGGGAATTTTGTGTCGGAATCATGGGGTTTACGAATTGAAAGGGAACATTTTATTGCGGAAGAATACATGTCGGGTTGAGTTGACCCCACAAAGGGTTAGCGGTTCCTAGAAATGGATGTCTGGGATATAGACCAGTGGTGGTAGGGATAGAAGGACTAGCGGGAGGAGAGTGCCCCTAGGCAGGTTGATATTGTGACTATGTAGGTTCCACCCTGTAAAAAATTTCCTTGCAACTGAAGGTTTCCCCCCACTTAAAGGTTGGCCTCCCATTGAATATCGACCTCCAATGTAGGATGTACTAATCTGTGATGGTCGATATGGAGGTTCAGTATCTTGTGGAACTGTGGTTGTATGAATGAGTTGATTTTCGGCCATCTGATCAATAGGACGACCAAGTAAAGCACTTAGTGTGTGCATGTGAGGAAATAGTGAAGTAGGAATGCTACCTGACCTGTGCGAAAAGGAAGATGTATGTGCAAGTGGTTGATTTGAGATTACCTGGGTCACTAATGTTTATGGTAAAGAAGAATCACCAGCAGTATCAACTACAGAAGTTGTGGAAAATGATAAATTCCCAAGTCCTTCAGAAAAACCAAAAGATGATGGAATCACACCAAAAAATGATATAGTGGTTGAACCGGGCAGTAACCTATAAGAAGAAAAAGCATCAACATATCTCGTGGATGGTGGATTAGTGTCTTCAGTGAGTGGTGGGCTAAGTGGATCAATAAAATTAGGATTTGTATAAGATGCAATGCTTTCTATGAAGGTTGTGATCTATTCTTCTACATGATGATCACTTCCAGGAGCTATGCTCCAAAACTTAGAAGTTGGATCCTAGATCATTCCTTCATAAGAAACATTGGGTTGAGGTTCTGTAACATCGGGTTCCATACCTCGTATACTCTAAAATATTTGATCCTAAAGTCGACTACAAAACTGAAAGGAACACACCCCTAAGAAAACTAAAAGCAATCATCCAAGAAACAGTAAGTTCAAGGATCTTTCGAAGATAATATGTTAAGCCATTGGAAAATAAATGAGAATCAGGTACCCCCAACCTCCACGTTACATCCCTTCTCGGTGCAAGCAATCCTCTCTTTCGTGGGATCACCCTCCAAGGGTACTGAGAGTGTGATACAACATATGCCACAGGTATCGTGGGAATCCCCCCACAGTCACCTTTGTAGATACCTGGGAAAGGTTACTAAGGCTACCAATTCACATTCAGCTTCCGGGCAAGTTTAGTTGAAAATCAAGACTGAATGTATGGGAAGGATATCAAAGTCTGAAGCTCTTCAAGAGAACTGGAGACAATTGGATCAGTAAGACTCTTGAGGACCCCAAATGGATTTCGAATTCACGAAGCACTGAGACCAAATGAAACGAGTGGTTTCTCAAGAAAAAACCCCAATATACACTCTATCTGCTACAATTGGTCAATATTTGGACGGGAAATCTATGTTTCTCTTCTGCATGCAACCTTGTTTTTAGCCCTTGTGTGAGAGGGGGTTCTCGACTATGCTTATACAAAAGTTGGATTTGTACACTCGCTAGTGTTCTACAGTCGGTTTAGTATTCTTGGATGATTTACTCACTTTCCCTAGTCCAAAGACCCTAATCATGTACTATTGTTATTGTGCTAAAACCAAAAAATGTTCTAGTTGATTTTATTAGCGCGTAGTTGATTTTAATGGATTTTTACTGAAAGGGCCCATGGAGATGAAACTGATGATGTGTGAGAGACTCGACTCCAATAGAATGCAAAATAATGGGATACAGTTTGTCCTTTTTGATGAATTCTGTGTATGATAAGGAGAAGAGTTATATTCTTCTTACCACAAGCAAGAACTCAAATCTATGCAACTTTCAATTTCAAGGATCAAGATGATGCCAAGCTACCAAGCAAACGTGTCCAAAAACCAAAATGCGGATGCAAAACTATCTCTTTTTTCCAAACGTGTACCAAAACAAGTTCCTAAGGAATGCAACAAAACTTCTTTGTTTGATAATGTATGCAAGGAGATATGCAGACTTTTTTCTTCTTAACTTTCAAGAGAAATGAAAGAGGTATGTGTTTGACACAAAGAAATATGAGGCAAAAAAGGAATCAAACAAAGTGTACTAAAAAAGGTGATAACTGAAAGAAAACAAGTGTGAGACAACTTTATCAATCAAGAACTCAAAGATGAAAAGGAGAAAAAAGTCAAACACTCATGAAAACCCTCAAAACATGAGCAGCAAGAAATAGGGTTGCAATGAACAAGAGAGTCTTAATCATCCAGAAAAGTGAGATGTTTCAATGAAGACAAAAGGGTTCACAACCAATCAACCAATGCAAACTGTTAGAACATAAATAAAATTTTTGAATAAAAATCAATTTTGTCAAAATTCTTTTTTGTTTTACTCTTTTCAAAATAAAATTTTTAAACTTAGGAATATCATTTCATAGAAAAAAAGACGTTTTCATTACATCTTGACAGGGATCAAGTACCAACCGTTAAAATTTGATAGTCATCTAGATCAATGGCTCTTGTAACTTTAGACTTCCAGAAGATCAAATAAAGAACAAATTCAAAAAGTGTCAGAGCGCCGAAGTGTCGGAATGACCGAAATGATAAAGCGCCAAAGATTAATGGGTAAAACATGTTTTAGTAGGTGTAATTAAAATTAAATAATTTCTCCGTGAGTTTAGCCTTCGGGGAAACTCTATACAACACTAATGCAAACTCACAAAGTCCCAAAGCTCTGGAGTCCTAGAGTTTCACAGCACTTAAAATTAAAGTGACCATAAGTTGTGATCAATTAAAATGAAACAATAAATTAAAGGATGGTTAATTGCTTTGTGAATTCATCCTTCGGGATATATCTATCATTCCTCATTCAATACTCTCGAATGTCGAACTACCGAAATAGCTTATCCTCATTAATTGTGATCATTAAAGGTGTATTCAATGTGGCTAAGGTAAAAGATTGGAAAATCTTACGATCGTCAAGTAATAAATTTGACAGATTTGGCATGATTACCCTGTCAATGGATTAAATGAAAAGATAATTAGTGTTTAACATTTTTTTTAATAAAGGCATTTTTAACTTCATAGCATTTTTCCATTAGCATCCAGAACTTTTGAATTTAGTAGTTTGGACTCACGGATTTTTACTTCTCATGGGAGGGCTAACATTGATATTTGGAAATCATGGCACCGCGTAAACTAGGAAAGAAGCAAGATCCATTTGCAAAGGAGTCAAACGCAAATTTAGGCATTATTTCAGATGCTACTTCTCGACTAACGGATGTCATTAAATCATGGAAGCAGGTTTATGATATTTTAGAGAAGGAAAATTCCCTATATTCAGATGATTCAAGCAAAGGATAAGATGAGTCAATTGCAAGCAAGCTAAGACATGTGTCTAAGTCAGAACTTCACAAAGTTGCATCTCAACCGAAACGGATGCCATATACTGATATGATAAGTTAGGCCTTAGAGCATGTGGATATCCCCACCAGAACCATCTACAGTCATCAGAAAACCATTGTCAGCTCATTCTGAACCAAGTACATTCAAGTAAAGTATAAATTAACTCACAACATCAAATATACTTACAATGCATCATTTATAATGAAGTTTGAGGATGATGAATGCACAAAATACGGCATAATTGTTCATGATTTAGTGAAAACGTGGTGGGGAAATGAAAATAAATTCAAAACTAATATCCATGGTATATACTCTATAGCCTCTTGTGATGCCCATATTTTGTATACTTCCATGATGCTTTGTATAATGTTCAAAAAGAAAAATCCTACGCATTTTACTATAGAGTGGGTTCCTATAATTCATGAAGTTGCAGAGGGTTATACTTTTGAATAGGGAAAATTGTTGTCGGGTAACCTAGCTAAAAAAATAAGGGATTACAGAAATCAGAAGTCTAAAGGATAACATGCTCCCTTCTACATGTTTTCATATATTATGGATGCAATTTTTTTCAAAACCCCATTTCCTCTTATGAATTGGAGTTGGACTTTGACTATCACCGAGCCTATACATTTCTATCATTCTAAATCATGGGAGGAAAATGAAAGGGATTATTTTTATGAGATTTGTCTCAATGTGGTCATTCAAATCCATGAAATTATCTATGGTCAACCTCCTCCCAAAATTTCAGAACAAATTATTGGAAATATGGGTATTATTGTAGATTGGTACATTGAGGAAAGTTTTTCTTACATCATATTTTTTTATTGTTTCACATATCCACATGCTCTTCCTAAATTTCTACCAAACAGACTTGTTTGTAGAGAATTAACCTATCAGACAGTTTCAACCGGCATTGCCAAAGAACTGAAGGCTACACAGAAAAGAGTTTGGCCAGCCTTTCCTATACAGGTTGGTATATTCTCATTATCAGAATTTGGACATGCTAAGGTAGAGGCTTTTTCCTTAGATGATATTAAGTTGGTTGACATTCAATTCAAGAAGCATGATCCACATAGGGTGGTATAAAATCATGTGGTTCAATTTAACATGAAGATATACATCCATGAAGATTCACCTTATGACAAGGTTTTCAGAGGAATTGGATCATATGAGGAGGTCATATCCATATTTCAAAGTCTTCCTCAAGAACAACAGTCAAGTTTTTTCATCTTTCAAAAGCATAAAAGGAACAATTTACCTAAAATATTGCAAGAAAAACAAAGTCTTAATCCAACTTCACGGGTGGCACAATCATCAAATCTCAAGAAACATGACTTTCCTGAGGACAAAACTAAAGAAGTGGAAAGGACACCAAAAACATTGTCCAAGGATGCAATAATTACAAGAATATCCATACCAGGTAAAAGTGATCAAGAATTATTAGCATTATTCGAAGATTTTATGAAACATGGGCATAATTTTCCTCTATTATTGTCAAACACCGAAACTCCTGTGAAAGATGTCACAAATCAAGGGGAATCTGCTGCACTTATTTCTCCCATACCATCTTTGACTCCCCTAGTAACAATTCATGATTTACCTTGTTCATAGCTTATCAATATAGATGACCTGACACCTATTGAACCTGAAGATATTCCTTCATCAGATTTATTTTTCAAAAAGAAAAGGAAGGCAATCATATGAAGAGAATCTCTACAGAAAGAGGAAGGAATTACAAAAAAAGAAAGAATGATATATGATGGACAGGGACACAGTGACCCTGAATTTGCAAAAGAGGTAGCAAATTCACTGGGAGAATTTGAAACTGTTAACTTATGGTCAGTGGATAATTTGAGAAAAAAACTTGACCAGAAGAATCTTTTGATTGAACAATTGCATAATGATATGAAACAGATGGAAGTTACTTTCAGAGAAAGAATGAATTCTAATATAAGCCAAGTCAGACAGGGTTTTGAGCAGCAGATTAAACAATTAGAGGATAAATTGAAATTAAGTTTTCAAAATCATCACTTGAGTAATAACATGGTCTCCTAGCAAGATACATTAATAAATCAATTCCAAGCTCGGATAACCACAATCGAGGGCACATTAATTGACATTTATGCCTTCAAGAAACAAGCATCAGAGGTAAATGAGAGGTTGTAGATTGTCCAGCAGAATTTGTATGAAAGTTTGGATTCCATCCAAAAAAATTATCAGGTAATCAATCATTATTTGCATATTATTGATGACAAAGAGAAGGAATCTTCTATGGCCATATCCAAATTTCAAGAATTTATAGTGTGGAGGCAAAATCTCAATGTACCAATACTTGCCCCCTTTTCATAATTTGAGCAGATAAAAGGAGAAATGGCTTTAAAGACCCGAAAAAACAATCTTGAAGAAAGTAAAAGGTTAGATAAAGAGGAAAAGGATGCTTGTCTTGATTCTCTTTTAGTTGTAGATCTAGAAATGGAAGAAATTTATGTCAGTGGTATTCATTCTACACTTGGGAAAGTCGAGATTGAAAAGGATAGAGAGTATTTGAAGAAAAGACAGGAGAGGGTACAAAATGATATACTATATGTCAATCATGTTGATTTGAAAATATTAAATGATCTTCTAGTGAAATCAAGTTTACAACATTAGATCACTCAATAGGAAGTAGTTCAAATTCAAACAAATCTACCATTGGTGCATAAAAAGGCTTTTTCGTTTGAATTAAATGCAAATATTGAACCCTCCAAGTTTGTTATTGCATTATTGGATCTGCATGTGCAATTCAAGGATCAACAAAATCCAAGTGCATCCATGAGAAAATAGAGGATGAATGAATCACCAGCAAGCAAAAGAAATCCTAGAAGATGTTCAAAATCTTTGTAATATCTTTTTAGTTTAGATTGTATTCTATTTTGAGAGCTAATAATGCGGAAAATCTAACCACTTTTGGTTAAGATGATTTTTGTATAAATAAGCAGATTAGAGATGCATTCAAGGCTTCTTCTGGCCGAATGTAAAAGAGAACCTTTTGAATACATGTTGTCCCTTGGTTATGGAAGCAAGCGAAGATCAAGGAAGAAAAGGCGATATGTGAACTTCGCGGAAGACACGGTGACTGTTACTGGGTCAAAGTGAGAAAAAGACAAGAAAAGACAGAGCGAAGTCTGAGAAATCAATTCATTGGATGAAGAGATCGAGGATGATAGATCAGAAAGGAGGAAGGATCATGGACAACTCAACAAGAGGAAAAATCCATCGTTGGATGCTTTGGAGCACCGCACGAGAAGGAAGGAAAGATGGGTTGGTTGGAGAAGCCCTAAAAATGCGAGTCAAGTTGACCTAGGGTTTTAGACACCTAGGGTTTTGGTATCTAGGGTTTTGACACTTAGGATTCGGCCTAAAGATGTTAGCGAGCTATTGTAATGTATAAATAAAGGTCAAGAGGACCTGGGTTGGGTTGGTAAGATGATTGTTGGTATTTTGATTGTTATTATTGAGTAAGTACTACTGTGAGAGAGAGAAGTGCTAAGTGTGAGAGCCTTCTGGTATTGTAAGGTCTCCAGCTGGGTGTGGATATCAAGCCCTGCATCTGGGTGCGCAACAAGGGGAGAGGAAGAGAAGAGAAGAGAGAAGATATGTTAGCTAAGAGCGCAAACAAGAACTGTATGTTATATCTTAATACATTATAAAGAACAGTTTTGTGGACGTATCCCTAGAGAGAAGGTGAACCACATATATCTTGTGTCATGTGTGTGATTGATGCTTTGTTCTTTGTCATTGATATATTGTTATTGCATTGTTGTGTTAGATCAAATATATAGTTATGTGATGTAGATATAAGTTGATAAGTGATATATGCATGTTGTATTGTTCTAGTATTAGATCCACTTGATATTTCCCTTGGTTGTAGACATATATGTCCTACAACCCCCCCATAGCTGCTTCGGGTGAGACTACATCTCCTTCCTAGGTGTAGCCGAAAGGGCCAGTAGTTAGGGCTTGTTGGTGTGCTCTCGGAGCTGAACCCTGGGTCTTCCCCTGTGCCAACAAATGGTTTCGTTGTCAGGATAAGAACATTCTTGATGGAATGTCAAGGTGGTTTCCATCAAAAATATAGATTCAGAAGTGGATAGAGGATCAAGAAAATGACTTCGCTGAAGTCCAGAACAAGAACCCTAATCTTAGTACAGAGGATTGATTAGGAAGATATATTTTTACTGATATACATGAGATATTCTTTGGAGGAATCCATCAAGAACTATATGAGTGGTTAGCCAGGTTAGCAGATACCCAGTTTGAGATCAGATCTAGCCCTCTTGTAGTTTGGACGTCAGCCCTGATCAAGAAGGTCAAGAGAGTTGATAACGTCATGTCAAGAGCAGTAGATCACTGGTTTGATAGCACCATTGGAGGGTACATCACCGAGTTTGTTGTTGACAGAGTAGAATCATATAGCCAAGCGGAGAGATATTTCTTCAAGGGACCCAGAGGAAAATTTTTACATTTTTTGAAGTTGAGGATCAATACGCTATTGCATGAGAAGAACATCTTGAAGATACAATAGATTGGTCGGATTTGAAAAGCCTAATGTTCAGAAATTCGGACAGCAACAGCGACACAGAGGTTGGCCATACATGCAGTGGGAGAGTGTTCAGAGAGGTTCATCTTGTGAACCTGTTCAAGCAAAACTACGAGGACGAGGTTTTCTATAGTGGAGAAGAGGAATATCTAATGGATGAACATCATTCAAAACCCGCTAGGGTAGAGGAAGGGAAAGCTGAAGAAACTCATTGGGTAGAGCCAAAAAATTTAGGGACTGCGCAGAATGTTGAAGTAAGTATTATCATCCCTCTTGTTAATTTAGTAGCATTAAGCAATCAGATTAATCCAAGTCACCAGAGCGTTCAGAGCACTATCACTAGTAGTCCACCACATACTCAGACAGGAAACCTAGGAATATCTATGGTAGATGAGATGAGGCTCCCTATCTTTAGGGGATATGGATATCAAGATCCTGATCAGCACTCATTCATGTGTGAATCCATATGGAATATTAAAAATGTCGTCAATAAAGCTGTTAAAAGAATCCATTTTAGTACTACCCTTCGCGATTGCACACTGAGATGGTACATGAAGCTTCTCCAAGGAATTGCACAACCTAAGCCACTGAATGAGATCAAGAATGCATTGATTGCAGAGTTCAAGAAACCCAAATCAGAGTTACAATGTATTACAAAGCTGAAAGAGATCAAGCAGAAGGTAGTCGAACCTGTCTGGGAATTCGATCAGAGATTGAAGACCTTAACAAGCCAATTGACTTTTCAGATCCCAGATGAATAGAACAAAGAGTGGTTCATTGTTGCCCTCTTACCACATATCAGAGTCCCTTTGATGCAACAAAAGATTGTTTTGTAGGCTAAGGCACTGGATATCGCCATGAAGTTAGAATCATCCCCTATGGGAGAATCCAGCTCTGGTATGAGTCAGATCTTGAGTTAGTTAACTAGTTTGTCTCTACAGGTTGAAGATATGAAGAAAGACAAGGAAAAATATAAAAGAGAAGACATTTGGTGTGTCATATGCAAATCACAAGGCCATGACAAGGAGCACTGCCCCCTATTTCATGAATACTTGGCCTCTGGAGTTTCGATCCCTTTGAAGCAAGTCACCTTACCTTAGTGCAAAGTATGTCGAAATAGACATCGCCCTGGTGAGTGATATTACATGCAAAAATATGTTCACACACCCACAAATTTGTATTTCACGTTCTATAATTCTATGGGCCATGATGGTAGGGATTGTAGGGCATACGATTTCATGCATGAAAGGTCAAGAGACATATACAAGATTCAAGGCGAAGTCCAGCACGAAGGAAACACTACGTAGTATAACTCCCATCGAAGAGGAAACTTCAATCCTCGTGGTGGATTCAGAGGATGAGGATGAGGAGGAGGTATGGGTCGAGGCCGAGGAAATATCATCTGTTACAATTGCGCACAACCAGGACACTTAGCAAGGGACTATCAGAACCCTTGCACTACTTGCAACTACTGCAACTCGTTTGAACATGTTATAGAAGATTGTCCTGTGTTGTTGGCTAAGCTTCAAGAGAGATGAGGACCTCAGTAGAACCCGCAAGTGAAACTGATATATGTTGAACCTCATGGAGAAGACCCTAGAGTCGTTGTTATCACTAGAGGAGGTGTTGCTACAGGAGAAGATAGACTGACCGAAGGAAAGACTACAAAAGACTCAGGAGTCAGGAAAGTTACAGAGAAGACCCAAAATTTTGATGCAAAGAGGGAAAGACAAGTATTTGAGGAGGCGAGAAAAGAGTTCAAAGGAGATCAAGGCTCTTCATCAAAGACACGACCAGAACTAAGAGAATATGGAATGCCTCAGGCATTTGATAAGTCT
>ML780598.1:1940194-1965518 GCA_009831015.1 Picea engelmannii
AGTATGAGCTAGGAAAGATAGACCCCTTACTGAATAGGGAAGTACACCAAATCGCTAAAAAGAGAAGGACAAATAAGGAGTTACATTTGAATACTCAAATAGGAGAGTATGATATAGACTATGTGGTCCTCAACTTAGGGTCAAAGATCAATGTCGTGATGAAGAAAACCTGGGAACTGATGGGAAAATCGAAGTTGATCTATTCCCCTATCAGGCTTAGGATGGCTAATCAGCAAGATGTAAGCCCCTTTGGATGATTGGAACATTTTTACACATTATTTTTGTCACCCTTATGATCATTAATGATGTAAACCTATGTGTTTCCTTCAAAGGGGTCATTGGCCTGAATTCCTGAAGAAAGAAGGGAGAAGAACTTTCCCTGAGAGAAGAGGTTGTATTTTCCTTTGTAAAAAACCCTATTAAAAAGGATTTCCGCAGGTTGCTCTATACACAGGGTGCAGAAATTCTTGGTTTCCGTAGGTTGCACTATAGCTAGGGTGAGGAAATACCTGGTTTCTGCAAGATGCACTATAGCTAGGGTGAGGAAATTCTTGATTTTTGTAGGCTACACTATAGCTAGGCTGCGGAGTTTCCACAGGTTTCTCTATAGCTAGAGTGCAACGACCTTTGTACATGGGAAAAACGAGCGTCTTCTCGATGCCTCTATAAGGAGAAACTTCTATGGTGAGGTGGCTTCCGAATGGTTTTGATCTTACTCACTTTCATGATTTAGTGGGATTATCCTAACCTCCTCACCTTATCCTCTTCAGCTTATAAAAGGAGAGGAGCTCTCATGGAAAAAGTTAGCTTTGGAGATTGGCTTGAGTTAGAGGTTGTTTTGGCTTGAGATTGTTAGCTTGGTCAGAGTGGTTTTAAGCTTGGCTTTGTTAAGATAGATTGTGAGTAGCTATCAAATCCATGGTATCAGAATCCTTGGAGCAAGAAGTGTGTTGGAAGCAAGGAACTATTGGAAGGAACCTTACGACATAAAGGCATCCGGTTGTAATCTCTCTTCCTATTATTTAATATAATACAGTGGCATGCTTCTTTCCCATAGAATTATCTTTATTTTATTACATAATTCCTTGATCATATGCATAGGTTGTCATTGAATATACTTCTACTGCTTTCACTTTGGTTGGTTTGTGTCTCACTACGGGATCAGTATCACAAGAGCACCAGAGTGAAACAGGAACAACAAATACATAAGGAAGCGACACTTAAAGGTATGTCTCTCATATTTTGTTTGGTAGTAAATTCGATGATTAGAGCCTAGGGAAAGCGCCATGTCCCATCTCGTTTTTTTCTATATCTAGGTGGATATAGGGGGATTGATTTGTGTCTGCACTTAACGATTAGCCCGATAACAAAATTGGTGACTCCACTGGGGAACAAATTGTTTTCCTAGTTTTCCTTGCTTTCTTTCTTTGATTGCTTGGATTTTATTTTATAAGTCACTGGGAGATCCATCATGACTCTCTAACTGATTAAACTACACTGGAAAAACCTTCTTATTTTTTATTTTTTCATTTTTACTTTGATTTCCGTGCCCTTCTTTGAGGGACAGTGTGGCAATATTTGATTTCCGCACCCTACTGTTTGACACAGTGTGGAGTTTTCGCACTGTATTTGTTGTCTAGCCTACGGTGACCTAAGATCGTTGCACTGCGTTAGTCTTATAGCCTATGGAAATTGATTTTTGTTAGTTTTGTCTTGCCCAGATCTATGATATAGGTTCTGGGTGAATTTTTGGGTTTGATTATAGTTTGTTTACAGTCTTCTTGACAGACTGCTTGACTTTGTGTCTAGGTTGGAAAATCCACTTGTCTCCTGATCATACTCCTTTATAAGATTACAAGTTGGTCTGAGATCCACATATTTGAGTCAGTGTTTCCAAGATAGTTGTCATGTCATTAATATGTTCAAAGAGAATTTCAACTCAGAAATCCTTCTATTGCGTTGGCCATTTCTGTAGTCCTTAATCCTTCTATTGCGTCGGCCATCCCTAAGTTAGTCCTAAATCATTTTTTACTCTGATCTACTTTGAATCTTGTTACCCTTTTCATGTCATTGATGAGGGATACATTAAGGCCCTCCTATGATGAGTCTTTTCTTGTCAACTTTAGCTCATTATCCAGGAATTAGAATTAGAAACTAATTGGTACCTTGGAACTTGCATGCCTCAATGGCAGGTTTCCTCGCTTTCGATAATGGGTTTTATTTATTGACCCTTGATCAAGAGATTTCACCGAGTGTTTGAATTAATCTCATTAATTCACATTCGTTGGATTGTATTAGTGTACCTTAGGAGTCAACAAGTTAGTCGCCAATTTTATTATCGGGCTAATTGCTAAGTGTGGACACAAATCAATCCCCCTAGATCCACCTAGATATAGAACAAAATGAGGCAGGACATGGCGCTTTCCCTAGGCTCTAATCATCAAATTTACTACCAAACAAAATACGAGAGACATACCTTTAAGTGTCACTTCCTTATGTCTTTGTTGTTCATGTTTCGCTCTAGTGCTCTTGTGATACTGATCCTACAATGAGACACAAACCAACCAAAGTGAAAGTAGTAGAAGTATATTCAATGACAACCTATGCATATGATCAAGGAATTATGCAATAAAATAAAGATAATTCTATGGGAAAGAAGCATGCCACTGTATTATATTAAATAATAGGAAGAGAGATTACAACCGAATGCCTTTATGTCGTAAGGTTCCTTCCAACAGTTCCTTGCTTCCCACACACTTCTTGCTCAAGGATTTTGATACCATGGATCTGATAGCTACTCACAATCTATCTTAACAAAGACAAGCTTAAAACCACTCTAACCAAGCTAACAATCTCAAGCCAAAACAACCTCTAACTCAAGCCAATCTCCAAAGATAACTTTTTCCATGAGAGCTTCTCTCCTTTTATAAGTTGAAGAGGATAAGGTGACAAGGTTAGGATGATCCCACTAAATCATGGAAGCGAGTAACATCCAAACCATGTCCTGTCTCATTTTTTTCTATATCTAGGTGGATCTAGGGGGATTGATTTGTGTCCGCACTTAACAATTAGCCTGATAACAATACAAACCGAATATACTCCAACGCAACCTGAATCTATGAGAAAAGATTCAGGGTCTTCATCTCCACCGCTCTATAGTATAAATATAACTATGTGAATACATGTGATGAAGTCGAACATGGTAGAAACCACTTTATTACCAATCATTAGTGAATATCGTTAACAAGTGCGATGGAAATCACCATTAATGTCAATGACTCCCAAGGTACACTAGTAAAATCCAACAACTGCAAATTAATGAGCTGAAGTCGAACACTCGGTGAAATCTCCCAATCAAGGGTCAATAATGAAACCCGTTGTCAAAAGTGAGGAAACCTGCCATTGAGGTATGCAAGTTCCAAGGTACCAATTAGTTTATAAGTCTAATTCTTGGATAATGAGCTGAAATCGACAGGAAAAGAATCGTCATACGAGGGCCTTAATGTATCCCCCATCAATGACATGAAACGGGTAACAAGATTTGAAGTATATTAGAGTAACAAATGATTGAGGACTGACTCAAGGATGGCCAACGCAATAGAAGGCTTAAGGAATGCAGAAATGGTTGACGCAATAGAAGGATTTCCGGGTTGAAATTTTCTTTGAACATATTAACGACACGACAACTATCTTGGAAACACTAACTCTAAAATGTGGATCATAGACCAACTTGTAATCTTATAAAGGAGTATGATCGGGAGACAAGCGTATTTTCCAACCTAGACACAAATTCGATAGACAAGCGCTTTCCCTGGGCTCTAATCATCAAATTTACTACCAAAAAAAAGATGAGAGACATACCTTTAATTGTCGCTTCCTTATGTATTTGTTGTTCCTATTTCACTCCGTTGCTCTTTTGATACTGATCCTGTAGTGAGACACAAACCAACCAAAGTAGAAGTAGTAGAAGTATATTCAATGACAACCTATTCATATGATCAAGGAATTATGCAATAAAATAAAGATAATTCTATGTGAAATAAGCATGCCACTATATTATATTAAATAATAGGAAGAGAGATTACAACCGGATGCCTTTATGTCATAAGGTTCCTTCCAATAGTTCCTTGCTTCCCACACACTTCTTGCTCCAAGGATTCTGATACCATGGATCTGATAGCTACTCACAATCTATCTTAACAAAGCCAAGCTTAAAACCACTCTGACCAAGCTAACAATCTCATGCCAAAACAACCTCTAACTAAAGCCAATCTCCAAAGCTAAATTTTCCATGAGAACTCCTCTCCTTTTATAAGATGAAGAGGATAAGGTTAGGAGGTTAGGATGATCCCACTAAATCATGAAAGCGAGTAAGATCCAAACCATGTCCTGTCTCGTTTTGTTCTATATCTAGGTGGATCTAGGGGGATTGATTTGTGTCCGCACTTAATGATCAGCCCATTAACAGTACAAATTGAATATACTCCAACGCAACCTGAATCTGTGAGAAAAGATTCAAGGTCTTCATCTCCACCACCCTATAGTACGAATCTAACCATGTGAATACATGTGCTGAAGTCGAACATGGTAGAAACCACTTGATTACTGGTCATTAGTGAATACAGTTAACAAGTGCGATGGAAATCACAATTAATGTCAATGACTCCCAAGGTACACTAGTACAATCCAACGAATGTGAATTAATGAGATGAAGTCGAACACTCGACGAAATCTCCCGATCAAGGGTCAATAATGAAAACCCATTGTCGAAAGCGAGGAAAATCACCATTAATGTCAATGAATCCCATTAAATCATCAAAGAGAGTAAGATCTAACTCAAACTGAATATACTCCAACGCAACCTGAATCTGTGAGAAAATATTCAGGGTCTTCATCTCCACCACTCTATAGTACGAATCTAACCATGTGAATACATGTGTTGAAGTAGAACATGGTAGAAACCACTTGATTACTGATCATTAGTGAATACCATTAACAAGTGCAATGGAAATCACCATTAATGTCAATGACTCCCAAGGTACACTAGTACAATCCAACGAATGCAAATTAATGAGATGAAGTCGAACACTCGGCGAAATCTCTCGATCAAGGGTCAATAATGAAAACCCATTGTTGAAAGTGAGGAAAATCACCATTAATGTCAATGAATCCCACTAAATCATCAAAGAGAATAAGATCTAACTCAAGCCAATCTCCAAAGATAACAGTACAAATTGAATATACTCCAACGCAACCTGAATCTGTGAGAAAAGATTCAGGGTCTTCATCTCCACCACTCTATAGTACGAATCTAACCATGTGAATACATGTGTTGAAGTCGAACATGGTAGAAACCACTTGATTACCATTAATGTCAATGACTCCCACTAGATCATCAAAGCAAGTAATATCTAACTCAAGACAATCTCCAAAGATAACAGTATAAACTGAATATACTCCAACGCAACTTGAATCTGTGAGAAAAGATTAAAGGTCTTCATCTCCACCACTCTATAGTACAAATATAACCATGTGAATATAGTTTGTACTATTGCATAGATCCACATTGTATGTCTCATGGCTATGTTCAAATTTGAGTCTTTAACTCATAGATCCACAATGTATTTTTGGTGGCTATGTTCATATTTGAGTCATGATGGCATGGATCCACAATGTATGTTTGGTGGCCATGACCTATATTATTTGACATGGATCTTTGCATGTCGACATTTATGCTTTGATTCATTTGTATTCTGATTATGGGAATGCCTACCTCAGTGATGATATATTATTGTATTGTATTTCCTTGTTTGTTGGCAAGTTTCTGACCGATGTGTTCCTTGTTCCCTACACACACTCGACAAAGTATTTCAGCTATCACTCTGTTCTAACTTCATACTTTGGGGGGATCTTTGTTACACATTATTTTCATCACCCTTATGGTCGTTAATGATGTAAACCTATATGTTGCCTTCAGAGGGGTCAGTGGCCTGAATTCTTGAAGAAAGAAGGGAGAAGAACTTTCCCTTACAGAAGAAGTTGTATTTTCCTTTGTAAAAATCCCTATCAAAGAGGATTTTCGCAGGTTGCTCTATACATAAGGTTTTTCCAGGTTTTTCCATCGAATTTACTACCAAACAAAAGACGAGATACATACCTTTAAGTGTCTCTTCCTTATGTATTTTTTGTTCATGTTTCGCTCTGGCGCTCTTGTGATGCTGATCCTACAGTGAGACACAAACCAACCAAAGTGAAAGTAGTAGAAGTATATTCAATGACAACCTATGCATATGATCAAGGAATTATGCAATAAAATAAAGATAATTCTATGGGAAAGAAGCATGCCACTGTATTATATTAAATAATAGGAAGAGAGATTACAACCGGATGCCTTTATGTTGTAAGGTTCCTTCCAACATTTCCTTCCTTCCCACACACTTCTTTCTCCAAGGATTATGATCCCATGAATCTGATATCTACTCACAATCTATCTTAACAAAGCCAAGCTTAAAACCACTCTAACCAAGCTAACAATATCAAGCCAAAACAACCTCTAACTCAAGCCAATCTCCAAAGCTAACTTTTTCCATGAGAGCTCCTCTCCTTTTATAAGCTAAAGAGGATAAGGTGAGGAGGTTATGATGATCACACTAAATCATGAAAGTGAGTAAGATCAAAACCATTTGGAAGTCACCTGACCATAGAAGCTTCTCCTTCTAGAAGCATCAAGAAGATGCTCATTTTTCCCATGTACAAAGGTCGTCGCACCCTAGCTATAGAGCAACCTGCGGAAACTCCACAACCTAGCTATAGTGCAGCCTGCGGAAATCAAGAATTTCCTCACCCTAGCTATAGTGCAGCTTGTAGAAACCAGGCATTTCCTCACCCTAGATATAGTGCAGCCTGCAAAAACAAGGCATTTCCGCACCCTGTGTATAGAGCAACATGTGGAAATCCTCTTTAATAGGGTTTTTTACAAAGGAAAACACAACTTCTTCTCTCAGGGAAAGTTCTTCTCCCTTCTTTCTTCAAGAATTCAGGCCACTGACCCCTCTGAAGGAAAAAGATAGGTTTACATCATTAACGGTCATAAGGGTGACGAAAATAATGCATAACAAACATGTCCCTGTGGACATCGATGGAGTAAGAACGTTTGCAGATTTTGAGGTAATTGAGATAGTTGATGACAGTTGTCCTTACCCTGCGTTGTTAGGTAATTGAGATAGTTGATGATAGTTGTCCTTGCAACAAGATTACATTAATCCTACGATCGATGGAAACCTAAGCTGGCGAAGTGATAGTGCATGTTCATCAGACTCAGAAGAAGCACTGGAGAACTGGCAGAATAAAATGTATGAAGTATCTACAAGAAGATGTGATAGATTAACGAGAGAAGTTCGTTGGATCGTCACAACAGTAAGTAACTTACCCACCTTTGATGGTATAAATCCTTTAGAAACCTTCTTGTCAGACTTTGAAGAAAGTTTACCAATGCAACAAAGATTGTTGGCAATGGATGAGGCCCTGAAAGCAACCCCAGCAAGATGGTGGGGGACACACAAAAGTATTATTACAAACTGGATACAATGTCGTACCTTGATGACAGCGTGGTTCTCAGTACAAGTAGAATGTTGTGAAGTTCGGTACACAAGTTGAAGTTACCCAAAGGACAATGTGAGAAGTTGTGAGGAAGCCTGGAGAAACATTCCTCAAGATCAGTAGGTGCACAAATTCATTAACACACTAGACATGACACCTATCAACTGGTACCTTCAAGTAGAGTTGTGCCTCATCACTACAGATTGGGAAGGTATGACTCATAATTTTGTAACCACCTTCTTATTTGAAAGTCAATATCCTTCAGTAGATCAAGCATTACAGATTGTGAGACAGAAAGTATTTGAGGAGGCATCTAGCCTTCCTTTGGAACAAGAAGAGGACAAATGGACTGTGCCTCTCCAGAAACTGCAAGGCTGTTACAACATCAATGTTGATGAAGATGATGATCCAAGGAAGGTGAACATTGCATAAACATAAGGCTAGAGAGATGTGGAAGGACCTGTAGTTGAGATACCATTCATTGGACAGCCCATCAAGATTAAAAAATTCAATATTGGAACAGAGGAGACACCAAAGCTTGCAAATGTCGGAGATTATTGGGATGTTGCTACCATTGACAAGATCACAGAGTTACTGCATGAATATCAGGACTTGTTTCCAACCAAGTTCACTGATATGAAGGGCATCAAAGGGCCTATGGGAGAGATGAGGATCCCTTTGAAACCAGATGCAAGACTAGTTAAACAGAGACCCTACAGGTTGAACCCTAAATATAAGGAGAAAGTGAAGATTGAGCTGGAAAGAATGCTGGAAGAAGGGATTATAGAACCTATCGAAGAGTCAGAATGGATTATCCCTATGGTGATACAGGAAAAAAAGATGGGAGAGATCAAGATCTACATAGATCTCAAGAAGTTGAAAGATGCTTGTTTGCACGACCCCTTTCTTACACCATTCACTGACGAAGTGTTAGATAATGTGGGAGGCTAGGAAGTATATTCTTTTATAGATGGATTTTCAGGATACCATCAGATCCAGATTGCTAAGTAATATCGCCACAAGACCACATTTGCAATAAAATGGGTATCCTACCAGTATACAGTGATTCCATTTGGATTGAAGAATGCCCTAGCCACCTTCTCCAAGGTGGTGGTCGAAGCATTCAAGTATTTTTTGCATAAATTTCTAGAAGCATATTTTGACAAATGGATTGTTTTTAGTTTATTGAAAAATCATATTGAATGTCTAAGGCTAATGTTGGATAAATGCAGGTAGTGTCAAATTGCATTGAATCTGAAGAAGTGCATCTTCTTCTCACCATTTGGAGTGTTGTTAGGTCATATTGTATGCAAGCAGGGATTGCTGGTAGATCCATCTAAAATTTCCATTATAGTTGATTTTCCACCTCCTACTTCAGTCAAACAACTACACACTGTGCTGGGACATACTGGGTATTATAGGAAGTTCATCAAAGGATATGCCTAGATTATAGCACCTGTGGAGAAGCTTCTGAAGAAATATTGTCAGTTTAGTTGGACGAAAGAATGCCAACAGAGCTTCGACACACTGAAACAAAAGATGGTTACTGTGCCTATTCTAGTTTTCCCATATTGGACCAAGGAGTTTCATGTGCATGTTGATGCATATTCTATTGCATTTGGATTTGTGTTAGCACAATTGGGAACAGGATATATTGACCAATCATTAGCTTTTGCTAGCCAGAAGCTATCAACAACAGAGGTCAACTACACCACTACTGAGAGAGAAGGGTTAGCCATGGTGTATGCGCTGCAGAAAGTTCACCACTACTTGTTGGGAGGACACTTTAAAATATTTACTGATCACTCTACCCTGAAATACCTAGTCAACAAGCCAATGTTCGGGGGGAGAATATGCAAATGGCTTCTGCTATTTTAGGAATATGATTTTGAGATCATAGTTAATCTAGGAAGAATGAACAAAGGTCCTGACCACTTATCAAGGTTGGAACATGGCGAAGAGTCGACCAGTTTGGAGGATACACTATCGGATGCACATTTGTTGGCCATTAGAAATATTGATGACCACTTCACAGAAATAGTCGAGTTCCTATCAACAAGAATGGAACCTAGCGAGTATACAATTCCTCGGAAGAAATAGTTAGTAGTGCGCGTTGTCGACTTTTCTCTTATAGCTAGACATCTATACAAAATGGGACCTGATGAGATATTGAAAAGGTATGTTATGGAGGAAGAGAGACCATTGATCCTTGAAGAATATCATGAGGGCATCGTAGGATGACATTACACAGGGAAAGAAACTACGCAGAAGGTTCTTAGAGTTGGCCTTTGGCGGCCTACCTTACATAAAGATTTTGAAGACTATTACAGAGCCTGCAATGTATGCCAAAGAATTGGGAAACCATCCAGAAGAGATGAAATTCCATTAGCACCATAACTGACCCTGCAAGCATTTGAGAAATGGGCCATTGACTTCGTGGGACCTATAAACCCACCAGGAAAGTGCACAGGAGCAAGGTACATCATTACTGCGACAAAGTACTTAACTAGATGGGCCAAAGCAAGAGCAGTTAAGGACTATAGTGCAACTACAGCTGCAAGCTTCATATTTGATGACATCATAACCAGGTTTGGATGCCCAAGGATCCTTATGAGTGATCAAGGAACACATTTCATAAACAAAAAAATTGAAGCCTTGATTGAGAAATTTGTAGTCCACCACCAGAAGAGCACACCTTACCATCCACAAGCAAATGGGACAGTTGAAGCATTCAACAAGATCTTGGAGACAGCACTGACGAAGATTTACAGTGTGAATAGGGATGACTCAGATTTACGAGTACCAACAGTACTTTGGGCCTCTAGAACCACTTGCAAGAAATTAACAATGCAGACCCCCTTCAAGTTGGTGTATGGTCTTGAAGCCATTGTCCCAATGGAATACCTAGTGCCAAGCTTAAGAATTGTTTCCTTTACATATATGGATGACATTGGTGTTGTTCAAGATAGGCTTGCATAGTTGGTTGAACTAGAAGAAGACAGATTTATTACAGGATTCCACCAACAGGTTCAGAAGGAAAGAGAGAAGGCCTATCATGACAGACACATCAAGAAGAAGGCATCCAAGCAAGGTGATCTAGTACTGGTATATGACAGTAAGTTCATCAAGCATCCTGGGAAGTTCAGAACGCATTGGCTTGGGCCATGTTGGCCCCTTGTTATGGAAGAAAGTGAAGATCAAGGAAGAAAAGGCAAAATGCGAACTTTCCAGAAGACACAGTGACTATTACTGGGTCGAAGTGAGCAAAAGAGAATAAAAGACAGAGCGAAGTCCAAGAAAGCAAGTTGTTGGATGAGGAGATCAAGGATGGCAAGTCAACAAGGAAGAAGGACCATGGAAAACTCAACAAGCGAAAAAAATCCATCGTTAGATGCTTTGGAGCACCGCATGAGAAGGAAGGAAAGATAGGTTGGCAAAGCCCTGAAAACGTGGGTCAAGTTGACCTAGGGTTTTAGACACCTAGGGTTTTGGTATATAGGGTTTTGACAATTAGGATTCAACCTAAGGATATCGGTGAGCTATTGAAAAGTATAAATAAAGGTCAAGAGGACCTGGGTTGGGTTGGTAAGATGATTTTTGGGATCGTGATTGTTATTGTATTGAGTGAGAATTACTGTGAGAGAGAGAAGTGCTAAGAGTGAGAGCCTTCTAGTACTGTAAGATATTTAGCTAGGTGCAAAGATCAAGTCTTGCAATTGGGTGCACAGGAAGGGGAGAGATTGAGAGAAGAAGAGAGAAGATATGTTGGCTAAGAGCGTAGATCAAAATTGTATGCTTTCATCTTAATATATTTTAAATCACGGTTCTGTGAATGTAGCCCTAGAGAGAGGGTGAACCACATATATCTTTGTGTTGTGTGTATGATTGTTGCTCTATTCTTTGTCATTGATATACTATTATTGCATTGTTGTGTTAGATCAGATCTATAGTTGTGTGAAGTAGATCTAATTTGATAAGTGATATATGCATACTGTATTGTTCTAGGGTTAGATCCACTTGATACTCCCCCTTGGTTTTAGACATCTTTGTCCTGTGACCCCCCCATAGATGCTTCGGGTGAGACTGCATCTTCTTCGCAAGTGTAGCCAAAAGGGCCAGTAGTTAGGGCTTGTTGGTGCGCTCTCAGAGCTGAACCCTGGGTCTGCCCCTGTGCCAAAAAATGGTTTCGTTGCCAAGACAAGAATCTTCTTGAGGGAATGTCAAGGTGGTTTCAATCAAATATAGAGATTCAAAAGTGGATAGAGGATCAGGAAAAGGACTTTGTTGAATCCCAGAATAAGAACCCTAATCTTAGTACAAAGGATTGGTTGGAGAGACATATTTTTACTGATATACATGAGATATTCTTTGGAGGAATCCATCAGAAGCTACATGAGTGGTTAGCTAGGTTGGCAGCTACCCAGTTTGAGGTCAGATCTAGACCTCCTATAGTTTGGACGTCAGTGCTAATCAAGAAGGTCAAGAGAGTTGACAACACCATGTCAAGAAAAGTAGATCACTGGTTTGATAGCACCATTGGAGGGTACATCATCGAGTTTGTTGTTGACAGAGTAGAGTCATATAGCCAAGCAGAGAGATATTTCTTCAAGGGACCCAGAGGAAATTTTTTACATTTTCTGAAGTTGAGAATCAAGATGCTATTGCATGAGAAGAACATCTTGAAGATACAGTAGATCGATCGAACTTAAAAAGGCTAATGTTCAGGAATTTGGATAGAAACAGTGACATAGAGGTTCGACATATGCGTAGTGGGAGAGTGTTCAGAGAAGTTCATCTTTCAAACCTGTTTAAGAAGAACTATGGAGACAAGGGTTTCTACAGTGGAGAGGAGGTAGATTTGATGGATGAAGAGGATTCAGAACCCGCTAGGGCAGAGGAAGGGAAAACTGAAGAACCTCATCTAGTCGAGCTAGAAACTTCAGGAATTGCACAGACTGTCAAAGTAAGTACTATTATTTCTCCTATCGATTTAGTAGCCTTAAGAAATCAGAGTAATCCAAACCACCAGAGCATTCAAAGCACTGTCACTAGTAGTCTACCACCTACTCAGTCAGGAAACCTAGGAAGATCTATGGAAGATGAAATGAGGATCCCTATCTTTAGGGGAGATGGATCTGAAGACTGTGATCAACACTGATTTATGTGTGAATCCGTATGGAATATTAAAAATGTCATCGATGAAGCTGTTAAAAGAACTCAGTTTAGTACCACCTTGAGGGATTGCGCACTAAGTTGGTACATGAAACTTGTCCAAGGACTTGCATAGCCTAAGCCACTGAATGAGATCAAGAATGCATTGATTGCAGAGTTCAAGAAACCTAAGTCAGAGTCAAAATTTATTACAGAGCTGAAAGAGATCAAGCAGAAGATAGATGAACCCATTTGGGAATATGATCAGAGATTCAAGAGCTTAACTGGTCGTTTGACTTTTCAGATCCCAAATGAGAAGAACAAGGAATGGTTCATTGTTACCCTCTTACCACACATTAGAGTTCCTCTAATGCAACAGAAGATTACTTCGCAGGCTGAGGCACTGGAGATCGCCGTGAAGATAGAATCAACCCCTATGGGAGAATCCATCTCAGGTATGAGTCAGATCTTGAGTTAGCTAACTAGTTTGTCTATGCAGGTCAAAGATATCAAGAAAGACAAGAGAAAAGATAAAAGAGAAGACATTTGGTGTGTCAGATGCAATTCAAAAGGCCATGATAAGGAGCACTTCCCCCTATTTCTTGAATACTTGGCCTCAGGAGCTCCGAGAACTTTGAAGCAAGTCACTTTACCTTGGTGCGAAGTATGTCAAAATAGACATCGCCCTTGTGAGTGATATTACATGCAAAAATATGTTCAGACACCCACAAATTTGTATTGCACTTTCTGTAAATCCATGGGGCACGATGATAGGGATTGTAGGGCTTATGACCTCATGCATGAAAGGTCAAGAGATATATACAAAATTCAAGGTGAAGTACAACAAGAAGGAAACACTACGCAGTATAACTCTCCTGGGAGAGAAAAATTCAACCCTCGTGGTGGATTCAGAGGATGAAGATGAGGAGAAGGTATGGGCATATATCAAGGATAGATAATCTGTTACAACTGCGCACAACCAGGACACCTCAAAAGGGACTATCAGAAACCTTTCACTACTTGCAGCTAATGTAGCTCATTTGAACATGTTATAGAAGATTGTCCTGTGTTGTTGGATAAGCTTTAGGAAAGAGGAGGACCTCAGCAGAACTCGCAAGTGAAACTGATATATGTCGAACCTCACGGAGAAGACCCTAGAATCTTTTTTATAACCAGAGGAGGTGTTGTTATAGGAGAAGACAGACTGACCCAAGGGAAGACTGTAGAGGACTCAGGAATTAGGAAAGCTATAGAGAAGACCCAAACTTTTGATGCAAAGAAAGAAAGACAAATATTTGAAGAAGAAAAAAAATATTTCAAAGCAAATCAAGGTTCTTCATCAAAGACACAACCAAATGTAAGATAATGTGGAATGCCTCATGCATTTTATCAGTCTACTTCGCCCAGAGAAGGAAAAGAGGTAAGCAAGCTCATGGAATTTTTATATACTTGCATTAAGCTGATTCAGGATGAAAGTGTTGTACAAGAGTTACAAAATTTAATTAGATAGTATGAGCTAGGAAAGATAGACCCCTTACTGAATAGGGTAGTACACCAAATCACTAAGAAGAGAAGGAAAAATAAGGAGTTACACTTAAATGCTCAAATAGGATAGTATGATATAGACTATGTGGTCCTCGACTTAGGGTCGGAGGTCAATGTCATGACGAAGGAAACCTGGGCACTAATGGAAAAAACTAACTTGATCTATTCCCCTATCATGCTCAGGATGGCTATTCAGCAGGCTGTAAGCCCCTTTGGCAAACTGGAACATGTCCCTGTGGACATTGACGGAGTAAGAACATTTGCAGATTTTGAGGTAATTGAGATAGTTGATGACAGTTTCCCTTACCCTACGCTGTTAGGAATTGATTGAGCTTTCAATAATTCCACTGTGGTTGATTTAAAGAAAAGACGAATGACATTTGAATAGGTTCATTGCACCTTTAGATCCATATGAAGTTCAATGATACACAGAACCCATCTGAGAGGAAGATCACGCATATGAGCTGGAAAACATATACAAACTAACAGCCAGACAACAGGTTTACATAATCCTATGGCTGATGGAAACCTAAGCTGGAGAAGTGACAACACATGTTCGTCAGACTCAAAAGAAGCACTGAAAAACTAGAAGAATAAAATGTATGAAGTATCTACAAGAAGATGTGTTATATTAACCAGAGAAGTTCATTGGATCAACACAACAGTAAGTAACTTACCCACCTTTGATGGTCTGAATCCTTTAGAAACCTTCTTGTCAGACTTTGAAGAAAGTGTACCAATGCAACAAAGATTGTTGCCAATGGATGAGGCCCTGAAAGCAACACTGGAAAGATGGTGGGGGACACACAAAAGAAATATTACAGACTGGATACAATGTCGTACCTTGATCACAGTGCGGTTCTTAGCACAAGTAGAAGGATGTGGAGTTTGGTACACAGGCCGAAGTTGCCCAAAGGACCTTGTGCGAAGTTGTGAGGAAGCCTGGAGAAACATTCCTCAAGAGAAGTGGATGCACAAATTCATTAAGACACTGGACACGACACCTATCAATTGGTACCTTCAAGCAGAGTTGCGCCTCATCACTGCAGATTGGGAAGGTATGACTCAGAATTTTATAACCACCTTATTATTTGAAAGTTAATATCCTTCAGTAGATCAAGCATTACAGATTGTGAGACAGAAAGTATTTAAGGAAACATCTAGCCTTCTTTTGGAACAAGAAGAGGATGAATGGACTGCACCTCTCTAGAAACTACAAGGTTGTTACAACATCAATGTTGATGAAGACGATGATCTGAGGAAGGTGAACATCGCGAAATACAAGGCCAAAGAGATGTGGAAGGACCTGTAGTTGAGCTACCGTTCATTGGATAGCCCATCAAGATTAAAAATGTTAATATTGGAATCGAGGAGACACCGAAGCTTGCAAATGTCGGAGATTATTGGGATGTTGCTACCATTGACAAGATCACAGAATTACTGCACGATTATCAGGACTTGTTTCCGACTAAGTTCATTGATATGAAGGGAATCAAAGGGCCTATGGAAGAGATGAGGATCCCTTTGAAACTAGATGCAAAACCAATCAAACAGAGACCCTACAGATTAAACCCTAAATATAAGGAGAAAGTGAAGATTGAGCTGGACAGAATGCTGGAAGCAGGGATTATAGAACCTGTCGAAGAATCGGAGTGGATTATCCCTATGGTGGTACAGGACAAAAATACAGGAGAGATAAGGATCTGTGCAGATCTCAGGAAGTTTAATGATGCATGTTTGCATGACCCCTTCCCTACGCCATTCACTTATGAAGTGTTAGATAATGTGGGAGGCCAGGAAGTATATTCTTCTATAGATGGATTTTCAGGATACCATCAGATATGGATTGCCAAGGAAGATCACCACAATAACACCTTTGCAATAGAATGGGGGTCCTACCTGTATACAGTGATGCCATTTGGATTGAAGAATGCCCCAGCCATCTTTTCCAGGGTGGTGGTTGAAGCATTCAAGGAGCTTTTGCATAAATTTTTAGAAGCCTATTTTGACGATTGGATTGTTTTTAGTTTATTGAAAAATCATATTGAATGTCTAAGTCTAATGTTGGATAAATGCAGGCAGTGTCAAATTGCATTGAATCTAAAGAAATTCATCTTCTTCTCACCATTTGGAGTGTTGTTAGGTCATATTGTATGCAAGAAGGGATTGCTGGTAGATCCCTCTAAAATTGCCATTATAGTTGATCTACCACCTCCTACTTCAGTCAAACAGTTGTGCACTATGCTGGGACATACTGGGTATTATAGAAAGTTCATCAAAGGATATACCCAGATTACAACACCCATGGAGAAGCTTATGAAGAAAGACTGTCAGTTTAGCTGGACAAAAGAATGCCAGCAAAGCTTCGACACACTGAAACAAAAGATGGTTACTGTGCCTATTTTGTTTTTCCCAGATTGGAGCAAGGAGTTCCATGTACATGTCAATGTGTCTTCTATTGCATTGGGAGCTATGTTAGCACAACTAGGAATAGGAGACATTGACCACCCGTTAGCTTTTGCTAGCCGGAAGCTATCAACAGTAGAGGTCAACTACACCACTACTGAGTGAGAAGGGTTAGCCATGGTGTATGCACTGTAGAAATGCCACCACTACTTGTTGGGAGGACACTTTAAAATGTTTAATGATCACTCTGCACTGAAATATCTAGTCAACAAGCTAGTGTTGGGGGCAAGAATCTGCAGATTTCTTCTGCTATTTCAGGAATATGATTTTTAGATCATATTCAAGCCAGGAAGAATGAACAAGGATCAATATCACTTGTCGAGGTTGGAACATGGTGAAGAGACGATCAGTTTGGAGGATGCATTATCGGATGCATAACTGCTAGCAATTCGAAAGATTGATGACCACTTTGCAGAAATAGTCCAGTTCCTGTCAACAGGAATGGCACATAGTGAGTATACAATTCTCTAGAAGAAACAACCAGTAGTGGGTGCTGCCAATTTTTCACTTACAGCTGGACAACTATACAAGATGGGACCTGATGAGATACTGAGACTATGTGTTATGGAGGTAGAGCTACCATTGATCCTCGCAGAATATCATGAAGGTATCGCAGGAAGACGTTATGCAGGGAAAGAAACAACGCAGAAGGTGCTTCGAGTTGGCCTTTGGTGGCCTACCTTACACAGAGATGTTAAAGACTATTACAAGGCCTGCGATGTATGCCAAAGAGTTGGAAAACCATCTAGAAGAGATAAAATGCCATTAGCACCACAACTGACCCTCCAAGCATTTGAGAAATGGGCCATTGACTTCGTAGGGCCCATAAACCCACCAGGAAAGCGCATAGGAGCAAGGTACATCATCACTGGGACAAAATACTTGACCAGATGGGTTGAAGTTAGAGTAGTTAAGGACTGCAGTGCAACTATAGTTGTGTGCTTCATATTTGAGGACATCATAACCAGGTTTGTATGCCCAAAGATCCTTATGAGTGATCAAGGCACCCATTTCATCAATAAGATTGTTGAAGCCCTAACTGAGGAATTTGCAGTGCACCATTAGAAGAGCACACATTATCATCCACAAGAAAATGGGACAGTGGAAGCATTCAACAAGATCTTGAAGACAGCGCTGACAAAAATTTACAGTGTGAACAGGGATGACTGGGATTTAAGAGTATCAACAGTACCTTGGGCTTATAGAACCACTTGCAAGAAATTAACAATGCAGACCCCCTTCAAGTTGGTGTATGATCTCGAAGTCGTTGTCCCAATGGAATACCTGGTGCCAAGCCTAAGAATTGTTTCCTTTACAGATATGGATGACACTGGCACTGTTCAAGAGAGGCTTGTGTAGTTGGTCGAACTAGAAGAAGGAAGATGTATTGCAGGATTCCACCAGCAGGTTTAGAAGGAAAGAGAAAAGGCCTATCATGACAGGCACATCAAGAGGAAGGAATTCAAGCAAGGTGATCTAGTACTGGTATATGAAAGTAAATTCATGAAGCATCCTGGGAAGTTCAAAACGCATTGGCTTGGGCCATATGAGATTACCTATGTTACAGAAGGAGGAGTTGCACAATTGAAAACTTTGAATGGAGAATGGAAGGAAGGATTAGTGAATGGGAGTCAGTTGAAGTTGTACTATGACAACCAGCTGCCTCGCAGCTCTAAGTAAAAGCATGAAGAAAAGGGTCTAGGTACCAGGTGTAGTTGAAATTGGGTACCAGACACAAAAAATATAGTTTGCACAGGGAAGGAGAGGAGGCAAAGAGTAGAAAATAAAGGTTGCATTGTGCAGTCTAAATTCAAAGTAAAATAGAAGGATCAGATCTGAAGTGCCTCAGGACGAGTCATAGGTGAGTGTTGGGGGCATGTTGGCCCTTGGTTATGGAAGCAAGTGAAGATCAAGGAAGAGAAGCCAAAATGCAAACTTTGCAGAAGACACAATGACTTTTATTGGGTTGAAGTGAGCAAAAGAGTAGAAAAGACGGAGCAAAGTCCAAGAAAGTAAGCCATTGGATGAGGAGATCGAGGATGATAGGTCCACAAGGAAGAAGGACCGTGGAAAACTCAGCAAGTGGAAAAAATCCACCATTAGATGGTTTGGAGCACCACATGAGAAGGAAGGAAAGATATCCTGGCGAAGCCCTGAAAACGCAGGTCAAGTTGACCTAGGGTTTTGACACTTAGGCTTCAGCCTAAGGATGTTGGTGAGATATTGAAAAGTATAAATAAATCTCAATAGGACTTGGGTTGGGTTGGTAAGATGATTGTTGGGATTGTGATTGTTATTGTATTGAGTGAGAATTACTGTGAGAGAGAGAAATGCTAAGAGTGATAGCCTTCTGGTATTATAAGATCTTCAATTGGGTGCGAATATCAAGTCCTGCAGCTGGGTGCACAGGAAGGGGAGAGATCGAGACAAGAAGAAAGAAGATATGTTGGCTAAGAGCACAGATCAGAACTATATGCTTTCATCTTAATATATTATAAAGCACAGTTATGTGGACATAGCCTTAGAGAGAGGGTGAACCACATATATCTTGTGTCGTGTGTGTGATTGTTGCTCTGTTCTTTGTCATTGATATATTGTTATTGCATTGTTTTTTTATATGATATCTATAGTTGCACAAAGTAGATCTAAGTTTATCAGTGATATATGCATACTGTATTGTTCTAGGGTTAGATCCACTTGATATTCCCCCTTGGTTGTAGACATCTCTATCCTGCAACCCCCCCATAGATGCTTAGGGTGAGACTGCATATGCTTCACAGGTGTAGCCAAGAGGGCCAATAGTTAGGGCTTGTTGGTGCACTCTCAGAGTTGAACCCTGGGTCTGTCCCTGTGCCAATAGGCCATATGAGATCGCCTATGTTACATAAGGAGGAGCTACACAATTGAAAACTTTTAATGGAGAATGGAAGAAAGGATTAGTGAATGGGAGTTGGCTGAAGTTGTACTATGACAACCAGCTGCCTCATAGCTCTCAGTAAAAGCATAAGGAAAAGGGTCTAGGTACCAGGTGCAGTTGAATCTGGGTACCAGAAACATAAAAAATAGTATGCACAAGGAAGGAGAGGAAGCACAGAGCAGAAAGAAAAGGCTGCATTGTACAGTCCAAAGTCGAAGTAAAACGGAAAGATCGGATCTGAAGTGCCTGGGGATGATTCACAGGTGAGTGTTGGGGGCCTGTTGGCCCTTGGTTATGGAATCAAGCGAAGATCAAGGAAGAAAAGGAAAAATGTGAACTTCGTGGAAGACACAGTGACTGTTACTAGGTCGAAGTGAGCAAAAGAGAAGAAAAGATGGAGCGAAGTCCGAGAAAGCAAGTCGTTGGATGAGGAGATCGAGGATGACATATCAGCAAGGAGGAAGGATCATGGACAACTCATCAAGTGGAAAAATCCACCATTGGATGCTTTGGAGCACCGCGCGAGAAGGAAGGAAAGATAGGCTGGAGAAGCCCTGAAAACATGGGTCAAGTTGACCTAGGGTTTTAGACATATATGGTTTTGGTATATAGGGTTTTTACACTTAGGTCTCAGCCTAAATATGTCAACGAGCTATTGTAATTTATAAATAAAGGTCAAGAGGACCTGGGTTGGTTTGGTAAGATGATTGTTGGTGTTGTGATTTTTATTATTGAGCAAGTACTACTGTGAGAGAGAGAAGTGCTAAGTGTGAGAGCCTTATGGTATTGTAAGGTCTCTAGCTAGGTGCAGAGATCGATCCCTGTAGCTAGGTGCACAGGAAGGGGAGAGGAAGAGAAGAGAATAGAGAAGATTTTCTAGCTAAGAGTGCAGACAAGAACTGTATGCTATATCTTAATACATTATAAAGCACAGTTCTGTGGACGTAGCCCTAGAGAGAGGGTAAACCACATATATCATGTGCCGTGTGTGTACTTGATGCTCTGTTCTTTGTCATTGATATATTGTTATTTCATTGTTGTGTTAGATCAGATCTATATTTGTGCGAGGTAGATCTAAGTTGATAAGTGATATATACATGTTGTATTGTTCTAGTATTATATCCACTTGATATTTCCCTTGGTTGTAGACATCTTTGTCCTGCAACCCCCCCATAGATGCTTTAGGTGAGACTGCATCTGCTTCATAGGTGTAGCCGAAAGGGCCAGTAGTTAGGGCTTGTTGGTGCACTCTCGTATTTGAACCCTGGGTCTACACCTATGCAAACAATACCAATTTCAAAGAGAAGATAAAGATTCTACATTTCATTTCCTTGAGTTATGTGCTTTCTGTGTATTGCCTTTTCATAACCTTATTTTCTTCACCTATGGTTCTTAAATATTGAAAGACTGCAAATTAGTAATACATCTAATGTGGTCCATAGAATTGGAATTTTTTTCAGCTACAACTTTTCCTCTATTATTATTGTGAGTAAAACAAGAAATGTATATGTGTGGATCTCCTCATTTCAATTCATCTTTTAATACTTATCCTTCATGGTTCTTCTATTGCCGATAAGGTAAGATTTATCAGTATTGGATACCTTAATTTATTTGACAGTTTTGTTAATCAATTCTACTTTTCATCTACTCAATATTTATAAGAAAAAACTCATTGAAAGAGATATTGCCTCTATGTTTTCGAATCATTAAATTTATTTGAAGTTTCATCTTAAAATTGAAGGTAGAAAAGCATTATAAAAACAAATCTCTTAAATTTTGGATGCCTAACATTATTCTATGAGCCTAGAGTAAATCTCAGGAACAACACAAACTCAAAAGGAGGAAATGAAAACTGAGTGATGAATTTCAAATTCTCAATCAAGCAAGGTCAAAGACAAACTAGGAGTCTTTGGGCTAAAATACTAGGTAGTCTTAAGCACACATGCAAGCTGATAAGAGGATGAAAAAGAAAAAAACAAAAAACTATGAATAAGAGACATGATTGAACTCATCTAACCATTTGGAATTGATCACAAAGACTCAAGAAATAAACTTAAACAATCACAGAGAAAACTGAACAAAATCTGAGAAAAAAGCAGAAAACAAGGCTCAAAAAGCAGGTTGCTATAGGAGGATGCTCCTCCAGATTGGCCGACAGGGCGTCTAATGATCTGGATTTTATGAGTAGAATGAAATGAATATATATTATTATCAAAATATTACTAACACATAATAACATATATACATTAAAATTGGTTTCTATTCAATAAGGAAATAAGTTGAAAGTGTAAAATGCAGTGGAAAACAAGCTTGCTAGAATGTTGGCGGTTTATCTCTGAGAAGAGATGTGATAGTTGTGATCATTCCAGAAGATGATTACAATGAGGATATCAAGGCATTTTTACAATAAACATGAATTTTAAAACCCTATATATCCAAAAACGTAACCCTAGGGGATGAAGCGCCAAAAGTCATGCGGGCCCCATTTGGGTAAGTAAGTACATCAACTTCCCAGGGTCATAACTTTTGCATACGATCTTCATTTTAGGTGCACGATAGACCATTGGAAATTTATGCCTGAGGAATACACATGTTGTTTGTGGAGAGCCCTAAAAACATTGTTTAGGGCCCCAAAATGGCCCTGGCAGTCAGGGACCCGAAAACTAGGAAAAAATTGTTGAATTGGAAAACTGCCAAAATGAGCCAATTGGAATAGGTGGGAGGCCACCGAAATCCATATGGATCAATCCTCACCCCTTAGGAATCAATGGTATCCATTGCGTTGATTCCCCCCATTATATGAATAAATTTCTGTTGAATTTGGCCTCGAGTGAGCCACTTGCCTTGGTGCAGGAGCTGCCCTGCTTTGACAACTCGATAAAGTTGGATCCTTTGCTGGCGAGTGCCCTTGACCTATTTGTCCACAATATGATCACTGGATTCTTGTTGTATGTTTTCGGGGTTTATATTTTTCGATTTAATTTGTTCTACTATCTCTGAGGTGTCCAATAATTGTGGGAAATAAGGTCGAAGGAAATCCACGTTGAACATTGGGTGCAGGCAAAGGAAAGGAGGAATGTTGTGCTCAAAATCATTATCACCCACAACCTTGGTGATGGTGTATGGCCCATAACAGAGTGGATGAATCTTCCTATGGGGTTTGTTAAGGCGTTATTTATGTAAATTCAACCAAACTTTGTCTCCCACCTGAAACTCACATGGCACCCGGTGTTGATCATGGCGTTGTTTGTACTTGTCATTGGACTTATGTAGGATATCTTGACCCTGTTGAAGGATGTGCTGGATCTGCTCAATGAACCGGGTGGCTTTGTTGAATTCAATTGGAGTAGGAGATTATTCGGTCGAGGTGATCGCAAGGGGTAGTGCAACATCTATGGGACCCAATGGTTGGAATCCCAACCCCACCTGAAAGGTGTTGTGGCTAGTTGATCTATGCAAGGCTCAGTTATAGCTATGTTGGACATAGGTAAGACTCTCATCCCATATGTGGGGGTTCTTGGAATTATACATGTGTATGATATGCACGATCCTTCGATTTACGACCTCGGTTTGGCCATCTTTCTGGGGTGGAAGGTTGTGGATTTGTTGAGCTTGCTTTCCAGCAATGACTAAAGGCTCGACCAGAATGTGTTGAGAAATTGATTGTCCCAATATAAGACAATGGTTTGTGGGATTCCAAAATTTACCTAGACTCGTTCAAAGAAGATATTGGCAGTGGCCTCTATTATGATGCTCTTCTTGCAGGTGGCTAGAATCACCATCTTAGAAAAGCGATCAACAACCAAAAAAACATAGTGATTTCCCCACTTGGTGGACGGGAGGCACAACATGTAGTCCATGGAGATGGATTCCCATGCCATGTCAGGAGTAGGTAGAGGGGTGTACAGGCCCTGTTTCTTATTGGTCAGTTTGGGAATAGCATAGGCAGTGCAGGACCTGATATACTTTCTGACCTCCTGTCAAAGTTTCAACCAGTAGAAATGTTTCTGCAACATTTCCATTATCTTTTCGACGTTAAAGTGTCCTGCCACCCGACTATAGTGGTCTTCCTAGATCATCTTCTCTTGATGGAATGCGAATATGGCCCAGACATCATAGCATCCCATCCTGAAGATGGAAATTAGTGACAACTATGTTTGCACCCAACATTTGGTAGGTGGTGGTGAAGTCTGGGTCTATCTCATAGAGTCGAGGCCATCCAGAGGTCTCATGGTCGCAAGAGTCTGGCACCATGGTGAGTGTCGCGATTGGCGGTTTGCTGAGGAAATCAGTGACACGATTGGTGCTTCCTGTTTTATACTTGATGTTGAGGTGGAATTTCTGCAAGTATATCGACCACTTATGATGGCAGTCATTCTTCAATTTGCCTTGTGTCTTCATGAACTGTAGTGGCTTATGATCAGTGTGGATGACTGTCTCCTTCCCAAGAATGTAATGTCTCCATTGGCAACAAGTTTGCACAATGGAGTACATTTATTTGTCATGATTAGGGTACTTATGGACAACATATGATAGTGTCTCACTATGATAGGCCACGGGGTGGTCGTGCTGAGTGAGAACGACACCCACAACATAGTATGAAGCATCGGTCTCAATCTCAAAGGGATGTTGCAAGTCCGGTAGTGAAATTACTGGGGCTGAGCACAAGCGTTGCTTCAAATCATCGAACGCTTGTTGTTGGGACTAGCCCCATACAAATTTTTCCTTACCACCACCCCTAGTTACTTGGCTAAGGGCCCATGCAATATGGGAGAATCCCAACACGAACCTACGGTAGAAATTGGAAAGGCCAAAGAAGCTTCAAAGCTCAGTGAGTGTGGTTGCGGCTGGCTAGTCACAGATGACTTGGATCTTGGTTGGATCCACATGTACACCATGTTGATCAACGATGTAGCCCAGGTAATGGACCCTGTCCATGCCAAAGGAGCATTTTTCCAAGTTGGCATATAGCTTGTGCTACCGCAGGGTGTGCAGAACCTGTTGAATATGTTGCAAGTGTTCTGCCCAATTCTTGTTGTAAATGAGAATGTCATCCAGATACACCACTACAAAAGTATCAGTGAATGGTCATAGGATATCATCCATCATCCTCATGAAAGTAGCTGGAGCATTTGTCAAGCCAAAGGGCATGACCAACCATTCGAAAAGACCTTCCTTTGAATTGAAGGCGCTCTTCCATACATTTGTTTGTTCTATCGGGACCTGGTGGTAGCCAAAATTCAGATCAATCTTACTGAAGTATTTGGCCTTTGTGAGTTGATCAAGGAGGTCATCGATTTGGAGAGTTGGGTACCGGTTTCTGACTGTGATTTTATTCAGGGCTCAGTAATCAATGCAGAGTCGTGAAGTCCCATATTTCTTTTGTACCAGCACGATTGGGATCCCGTAAGGTGATGAGCTGGGACGAATGTGACCCTTGTGGAAGATTTCTTGGATCTACCACTTGATCTCCTCATTCTCTAACAAAGAGTGGTGGTAGACTGTCCCATTGGGAAGTGATTCATCAGGGGTCATATCGATGGGGTATTTGACCTGACAATGCAGAGGTACCCCGATAGGTGAGGAGAAGATATATGAGTATGCTTACAAGACCTTATCCACTTTATTCTATTGTGTGGATAGGTC
>ML780598.1:2011510-2039332 GCA_009831015.1 Picea engelmannii
CCAAGGAGAGTGGGAATTATGAGTACTCTCATAATGAGACGAATGAGGGACTTCAAAGTTGGACTCTGGTTTCTTACCCTTGTCAAACAATCCAAGGTGTTGGGTAAGGGATTCTAGGTTGGTCATGATGTGATCCATGTTTGAAAAATGGTGTTGGAACTAGCGAAGTTCCCCCAAGGTCTGGTTGATCTCAGAGACATCATCAGATAGTTTGTTTATCTTAGTGTCCCACTCTTCAATAGTCTGAGAGCGAGTGGTGGAGCACATTGAGATCATGTCCAAAATGATTAAAATTGATAGGGATCACTATGATCAGGGTATAGGTCATAAACAAGGGGGTAAGGGGTTCGGGTCCAGAAAAAGGATGAAAAATTATAGCTATCATTGTGGTCAGGGTGAAAAGAGGAAGCTAATGGGGTAAGTCTCAAATAAGGGTGTTGTCAATCCCAAGACCTTTTTTTTTTACTTCTATGTAGTTCTACTCTAGTCTGAATAATTTTGTAGTGTCAGAATGTCCAAATTCTTAACAGAAAGAAAGATGTAGGAATTTCATAACCAAAATGCAGGAGAGTAGGTTGTGCGGCAATGGATCTTGTTTGTGCTCTTTTTGTGTTGTTTTTTTCTATGTTGTGTCTTTCCCCACTGTTATGGTTTGTTGCAGGGTACCTACAAACAAGGGTTTTCCCTATGTTACAGCTCTCCAATATATGTGCGGGGTCGATAGTAATACTTGGCCCAATATCTCAAGGCACCAACTAAGGAGGCTCGACCGTACCCTTAGACATACTACTTGATTACCCAGGTACTAGAGAGTATCTTCCCGGGTGTTGTTCTCGATGACACTATAGTATTCGGGTGGCTAATCGGTTGAGCTAGGAGGGTTTCATGATGCCTAGGGTCAGTCTGTGCATAGGTGTTGTTTGATGCGCTACCCCTCGAAGGGGTACCAACAAGGGTTACAAGGGTGGTCAGCCTATGTACGCTTAAGAACCACTTGTATTTTTTATGTGCATGCTTTCCCAACCGTGAATTTGTGCATTGAACGATAGATCTCAATGGTTTATCATGTTGATTAATTGGGTTGGTTGTCATTGATGTCAACCCTTTAAGCAAGTCAGGTAGAAAATTATGGTAGCCCCAATGGTGAAAGTTTCAGAATTACAGAAAATACTGAAAAAACCCTAGTTTTTTAGGTGTACGTGGGTTGCAGTGGAGTAGGGAACGTATGTATGTGGGATAGCAATATAATAGGGCACATACATGAGGAAAAATCCCTAGAAACTTGAGAAGATGAAGATGTCAGGTCTTTAGAGCCTGAAAGAAAGCTCCCAAGAAGGTCTACAGTAATCAGGTACATCAGATCTATCTATTGGTTCAAAAAGTATGTCTTATTTCTATGAGTAGTTGGATTTTGTTGTCTACATGAGAAATGGTTATGGGGGTTTGAGGATTTTCCCTAGAGATATTAGTGGTTGCATGGGACTTTTTGTATAAGTCAAATCTACAGAAATATAGTGCTGGTATAATCAATATTTATCTTTGATACATCTTGTTAGTGTGAGGCACATGTTGTATTTATTGGCATATGGTTAAGGGTTTTTGTGGTACATGGTTGAGAGGTTGTACTTGTGAAGTGGTTGATGTATTGAGAGGTTGTATATCAGAAATGGTTTGATGTCTAGTCCATGTGAGGGTCATTATACGTGTTCTTGATTATACTTGTATGGAACATGACTAGAGAGATATAGATACATTTTCTTAAGGGATATGTATGAGGATGTATGCATAGGGAAACGCTATAGGTTACACATAATGACAAGTTGCAGGTTGAGTTGACAAGAGGCAGCAGAGTGTTTGAGTTTCAGCAAAAGTGGAAAACCCTTGTTTCATAAGGCATATGCAGGTTGCAGTACAGATAGGTCACGTACATATGTGGGTTGCAATATAGATAGGGCACGTACATATGCATGCTGCAGAACAGATAGGTTGTGTATCTGTTTTTTTTTTTTGGTACTAGCTCCATACAGATACAGGTTGATTACAAGGCACCGGTACAGGTTGGCTACTGGTCAGTGGTACAGGTTGGTACAGGTTTACAGTGGTATATCTCACAGTGACAATGTGGCAGTGGTTTCTTCATTTGACACTTATATTTCAGGGTGGCAGGATGGGACAAGGATAGGTGGTTCCAGCCACCTTCCGGTTGTAGTTGGAGAACATAGGGGGTTGTAGCCTCCTTCTAGTTGTAGCCAAAGAATTGGGGAGTTGTAGCTTCCATCAGGTTGTACCCTGAAAATAAAGGGAGTAGGAGCCTCCTTCCAGTTGTAGCTGGAGAACAAAGGAACTTGGTGCTTCCAATGAATGTAATTCTTAAAGACATATAAGAAAAATCATTATGTGGTTTTCTCCTACATTGGGTTTGTTATCGCGCAATCTATACTTGCCAAAATCATAAAGGCAAGTAGACTTAGATTGATGTAACACGTAGGTAACCCTATCATTGTCACCCCAATCAGGTACCTCTTTCTCTTTAGGAGGAGGAAAACCTCACTCCAAGGGAGACGTCCTCAAGACCTAGTTGGTTGATGAAGGATGATAAGACAAGGTAATACCACCCCTCTCTCTAGGTCACTCAAATGAATGAAGACACTTTGAATGGTTGTGTCAAGGGGGTGTTGACGGGCGAAATTGACCACTTGTCAACTGGAGGAGTGAATCTGGTCTGGGGTTGTCTAAATAACCCAATCCATTTGGATTAATCCACTCCGACGAGTTTAGCGGCTTCGTTAGCTAATCTAAGTCCTACGAAAGTAAGAAGACAAAAAACTAAATGAAAAACAAACAGTTGTTGAAAACTATATAAAATCTAAAATGTATTTACAGTTTTACTAACTAACAGAATAATAGTTCTACTTATTAAATATACAGTGTATCGATATATTTATATTTCTATTATGTGTACAGTATTCACAAAATGCAATTTTTTATCGAAAACCTGCGAAAATCATATATGAATTGACAGCAAAGCTATTGTTTAGTATTTTTTATTTTTTTATAACTTTTATAAACTAGAAATGAAATGACAGCTATCTAGTTGCGAAATAAAAATGACAATCTATACAGTGTATCTAAACTACAGAAAATTCCTACATTAATCAAACTGATAGAATGCTACTAGCAAACTAACCTATAATCGCATATCATATGTGTCTTGTGCGTAGCATGTATGTTTGCTATTTGATGAGGCCAACCCGCACCAGATTTTTCCAATGTTTCTCGTAAACGCGAAGCAGTAACGCTTTGAATGCTAATGACAGAACAAGTAAGATAAGTAGCGACAGCAATTTATAATTTGACAAATGATCATATTAAGATAAATCTGAGTATGAAAATTTGCATATGACTGCTCATTGAATAAAGAAGATCAACATTCTAATCATCACATGTGAACATATTAATTGTTGTATATAAAATGAGAGACATAAAACATTGACACGATATAAATCTCATCATATCAACCTGTAACAAATCATGATATCTAAAGTAGTCAAAATTTGATTACAAATCGAAATAAGCAAAACTTGAACAAAAATATGATATATTGAAGCTAAAGCTATGCAAATATCCACTTTCATTCAAGTCTGAATAATCACCAATCCATAGTTTCTACTCCCAGGCAGCGATGGGTCTTAGTTTACAAAATAATACATTTATAAAGGCCACAAGATCTAAAAACTTCCTGTGGAAATCATCAAATCAGTTCCAAAAATTATGGGGAATACAATCTCCCAAATTTCCATTGTTATCCAAAACTAACATCCTAATCTAAAACCATGTAAAGAAATAGAACGTTTAGAGATGCCACTAGCGATCCAATCTCCTTTAGAATTCGTATGTACCTATAAACACACAAGAATACATGATTTCAGATTGCATTTTAGTTGTAAAATCAAAGAATTCGAATTTTAGTAACTAGCTTCAGAATCTCATGATTCTATAGCTAGTTATTATTATAAACAAAATCGTGTTTTATTAATTCAATCAAAACAGAAATGAATAAAATTTGAGCAAACAAATCTTGTACGCTAATTCAGAATAAAAAAAAAATCATCTTAAAATTACTTTTAAAACACCATACCTCGGATTCAGGGATTCGTTTTGATCAAGCTATTTTCGAATTTACAATGGTAGTGGTCGCCTTCACATTCTTAAAGACAACAAAACCTGTGGTCTTCTATCTTTTATCATTAGCTTGAGCTACATTTTGCAATCTATCATTCTCCTTGGTTAGCACATTCACTCGGTCCTCCAAGGACTTGATCTGAGATTGGAGTAAAGGGACGTCTGTATAATATCGGTCGAGCCACGACTTACATTCATTGCACTGTGGTTGAACAAGCTGTGTATTCATAGGTGAGGAACTTCTTAATTGACCAGCAGTTTCTCTGTCGAGTTTGATCCCAGGGAAGTTGGGGTCATCTCTAAGACACGGTGGGAGGTTCGTCACATAGTCATAGGGCTTAAGTGAGCAAAGTCCGTGTGAGTATGGATACTCTTCGGTTAGAAACCGTTCAATTTCGGAATCATAATCTTCACTTAACAGAATTGGTTTTTGGTTTGTGTTTTCTTTAGGTTTATTACGAGCACACCGTGAAACCCAACGCGCGGCCTTTTTACCCTTGTAATTGATATCACTGTTACCTTTACCCTTTTTCCTTGCAGACTTTTTAACAAGCTTACCACCAATTTTTGGACTTGAATCAGGCAGGGTGTCGGGTTGGGTAGTGTTCAAGTAGGTCAAGGGTTCAACAGAGGGCAAGAGCAAAGGAGGGGGAATGATGGGCCCGACAAGGGTTTCTGTAACAACGGATTTTTCAACCTGTCCTATTTCAAGACTGGAAAAACCATTCCTTAACAAGAAAGCATCCCAACAATTTCCATTCAACTTCAACTGATGAACCATAATAACTTTAATTAAAAAGTGGTGAAAGAGGCTAGAGTCGGATTTCTCCCTTTTGAATTGCTTAGCCATTTTGTATAAACTCCAAAGGAGAAAATATGGCATGTTTAAGGGAAAATCGATGAAACTCATGAGCAACCGCAAGTGGTATAAGAAAACTAAACCATATCTACCCTCACAGGTAACGAACTGCTTGATCATAGCCAACAATTCATGCCATCTAGATTTTAGAGTTGTAACGGGCATACCTTTGTCGTAACTATTAATCTTCCTTGAGGTAAACAATAGTGACCAGGGTACTTCATCAACCTTTGAATTTTTAAACCATTTTTGTCCCACGGCTGACAAACCAGTGGCTGAGCTAAGGAAATCTTTGTTCAACTCGACTTGGACGTCCCCAATTTTGGCTCTGCAACCATCGAATGTTAGCGCGAATTATTGAGCAACTACCAGGTTAAAACCCTTGAACTTCTCAACAAAGACCCCCCAACTATTCCTCTCTAAGTCCTCTCGGGCATTATCAAACAAAAACAAAGTTTGGACACCGTTGGGTTCGATTCTCACTACCGGAGCCATAGCTAACAGCACAAAATCAATAGGGTATTCGGCGATAGGGTTTGATAGGATAGACACAGAACCATTGTCCCGAAGCTTCCCTAACACAATGCTAATGCAACTCGAAATGCAAGGGCAGAGCGTTAATGTTATGTGTGTGAGGATAGTGGTGTAAATCAAGGCCTATGCAAGAACATCATATCAGGTTGTACTTGGAACGGTGCCTTTGTGTAATGATACATTCAAATCATAACAGTGCATATCCAAAATAATTTTAATCAACATTTCAAATGAACTATCACATAACCACGATTTGACCCAAAAATCAATGTGTCAATCAAACCCTTGCGTCGAAGATTTTGTAAATCAACACCATATTAACAATAATCAAATGCATAAATGTTTGGTGTTTTGATAAATATGTGACCAATGGTGTGTTTGAGGTCAAAGAGTTATAACCATATAAACAAGTAGGTTCATGATGAACCAAATGATCATTTTGATGTAATCAACATGAATTCCAACTATGGGTTTTCACGCTTGCAGTCGTGAAAATGAAAACGAAAAGCAGGTATGCAAAAAGCAAAGAATAATGATATCATTTAAACAGTTGCGACGATTAATGAGGGTTTAAACAACCATGTGTAGTCAGCTTGTAAAAAAAGATAGAGATTAATATGGCTGCCAACAATGGCGACACGCTGGTAGAAGTAGTTATCTCTACCAAATGAACAAGTCTAGATTAGGATAATGAAAAAAACTCCACCTCGAAAAAAACCAGAAAATTGTTTGAACATCATCATCAATCATAAAAAAATTCTAGTTTCAGATTGCTTATTATTTTAAAAGATGAAAACTGATGACAATCTTAACAAAAGCGAGTCACGATATTAAGGTTAAAATCTCCAATATTGTTGATAGAGCCACTGCTGCCAGCAGGCGTCCATAGCCTCGACAGGGATGACATTTAACCCACTCCAATATATGTATCCTGCCAAGAAGTTCCAGATTAGAACGAAGGACATTTAAGGTCAAAAGATTCCATATCTGAGAATTTTCATATACCTGACATTGCTTCACTGCTAGCGGGCATGTTCAGTTCCCCGACGAAGTTATCTTGGCGTCATGCATGCATTTACCCGATGCCAGTGGACTTGTTCAGTATCTCGGCAGGTTTACAAGCAATTCCCGCAACTCTTTAATGACTTATTTAGTTTTAAAGATATTTGATCGAGCGGGGTGACACTGAAAATCGTGATATTTTGGACATATTTTAATAAATTACAGACCTTGGGAGAATTTTTAATTGTCCTTCATTAAGATCTAGAGATGGTTTGTTGATAAAATGACCTTTGAAGGCGGGGAGACATCTCTGAGTTGTTCTCTTAAGGAACAGGGACAGCGTAAGAAGAAATGGATGATCATGAAAAGCTTCAATTACAGATTGAAATCAATAAACGCCTTTCAAACAACAAGCTTTATTCGACATGGTTGTAAACTTCAGAAGCATATCATAATTGATGTTTAAACAACCTTCAACAGTTATTTCAGAGGAGAATTTTTTTTGTTTTCTTTGTCCGAACAGTTCATGATGCAGGTATATGTATTTCAAAAATAAAAACTGGTAAGCATAAGGGAAAAATCAAAACCAAAACAGCAAAGAAAAAAGAAAACAAAGGAAAAATATTTACACAGTGTACATAGGGTTGTCATCAAGTGAAATACCTTTTTAGAGCTTGGCCATTCACCGGATAGGTGTTTGGCTGTCCCTCTAGACTCTGTAATCTGAAAGAGATGGGACCCAATTTCTCAGCAATCAAAAACGGTCCTAGCCATAAGTTCTGAAACTTCGTATTCTCTCCCTTTCCCTCATGTGGTTTGTCCCATTTTAGGAAAAGGTCACCTACTTCAAAGTTTCTGTCAAAGGCAGAGTTGGAATCAAACCAACTTTTAACCACAAGTTGATGCCGATCCAACTTTCGTTTTGCTTGAGCCCTCACTTCCTCTAATTTTAACAATGAGTTAATTCGATTCTCCAAAGGGGGGCAGTCATCTTCTTGTATTTTCTGTGATAGTTGCAGAGAGGGAAGAAGGATATGTGGTGATAGAATTACCTCTCTGCCATAGACGAGAAAGAAGGAAGAGTTACCCACAACAGTTTTCGGAGTTACTCTATCAGCCCAGATTGCGTTTAACAGTGCATTATGCCAATTTTTATGGTTTTCAGATACCGTTCTCTTGATGATCTTAATCAGATTTTTATTAGTTGATTCTGCCAATCCGTTACCTTGAGGGTAATAGCTGGCAGAATATTTTAATTTAATTCCTTTTTATAGAGCGAAATCACTCATCTCAAGAGACGAAAAATAGGAAGTGTTATCGAATATTAAACAGTCAGGGATACCAAAACGAGTAATAATATTTGAATTCAAAAAGGCAATTACCTGACTGGTATTTACAGCTTTTAATGGGGCAGCTTCTGACCACCTAGTGAAGTAATCTGTGGCTGTTACGATAAACTTAGGTTGCTATGAGGATGGCGGATTGATCGGGCCTATAATATCAAGACCCCATTGCTGAAAAGAGGAGTCTACTGAAACAGGCTACAGAGGAAAGACTGGTTTCTGTATTCGTCTGGACGCTTTTTGACAAATAACACACTTGCGACACAAGGCATGAGCATATTTAAAAAGTGTAGGCCAATAATAACCTTCTCTTAATACTTTATGGGCAGTGGTATCTCCACCAAAATTCCCACCAGCTTCTTCTGCGTGCAATTCTAATAAGACCTTTTCTACTTCATCTTTCTCAAGACAACGCATTAGTACTCCATCAAAATTTTGACGAAACAGAATACCATTAATCAACTGAAAGGAGGCAGATTTCAATCTTAGCGCTCTTCTTTTAGTGGGATCCAGGTGATGGGGGGCTGACCCATGTTCAAGACAGAATTTTATATCATCATACCAGGGGCTAACAGGGTTTTGTGCACAACAGATTAAATTTTGGTAGTGTTGTCCTGGGTTTGACATATCATTTTCCTCTTGCTATCCTGCCACTGAGTCAGCAACTAACTTGCATAGCCCTTGACCTCTCACTATTTGTGCTGGGGTGATTTCTATGTCATACTCTTGTAAGGAGGTGACCCAGTTCGCCCTCTTTTTGCCTAGTTCTTTCTGCACTAACAGATTTCTGACGGCCGGGTAAGGGATGATAATTTTCGTCCTAGATTTCAAAAGATAAGATCAGAAGTGCTTTACTGCTTTAAAAATAGCATAGGCTTGTTGATCTACTGCTAGGTAATTAAGTTTTGTGCCTTTGAAGGCTGAGCTCATAAAGGGAATTGGGACTTCATTGTTTTTAGCGTTCTTTTGAGTTAGGACAGCAGCATAGGAGCGGTCAGAAGAAAATGTGTAGAGAGTGAAGTCTTGCGAAAAGTTGGGGCTCATCAGAGAATGAGCGTCTATTATGGCCTTTTTTATTGAATTAAAAGTTTGGTTTTATAAGGGTCCTCAATGATATTGTACATCCTTTTTTATTAAGTTCTGTAAAGGTCTCACCATTTCTGAAAAACTAGGGACGAATCTCCTGACAAAGTTTATTTGGCCTAAGAAAGACTGCATAGACTTTTTTGATGAGGGAGGGGGAAGTTTCGAGATGACTTGAGTCCTTTCAAGGTCCATAATCATCCCTTCAGTTGATACAATAAATCCTAAGAGCTTACCTTGTTCTACTGCAAAGATAGATTTTTTAGGATTCAAGGAAATGTCGTACTTACGACATCGTTGTAGAACGGATCTCAAATGAGCTAGATGATCAGCTTTGTTTTTCGAAAATATAGTAATGTCATCCAGGTAAACTACGATGGATTGATTGATTAAGCCTCAGAAAGCAATATCCATCGCTCTCTGGAAAGTGGCACCAACGTTAATGAGTCCAAAGGGCATTTCCCTATAAGCGTAGGTGCCCCATGGAGTGCAGAAGGTAGTTTTAAGTTGGTCTGGAGGGGACATCAGGACTTGGTTATACCCTGAAAAACCATCCAATAAGGATAATATTTCAGAACCAGATACCTGTTGAAGGATCTGTTCCATGGGAGGGATAGGGTAGTTGTCTTTGTCAGACGCTCGATTAAAATTTTGGAAATCGATGCATAGTCGGATTTCACCACTTTTCTTCCAGACAGGGACAATATTAGAGACCCATTGTGTGTGCCTAACTGGGAAGATTATCTTAGCATTCAGGAGTTTATTTAATTCTTTTTTGATGGTCGGTTCGAGTTTAGGGTGCATTTTCCTTAACTTTTGTTGAAAAGGTAAGGTTTGGGGTTTCATAGGAATAACGTGTTAAATGATGTTAGGATCAAAGGTTTTTAGGTCATCGTACGTCCAAGCAAAAACATCTTTGAATTCCTTAAACAATTTAATAAATGCCACTTTCTCTTGTTCAGAACACCCCACCCCTAAATTAATGCACTGTGTATTGTCTTTAGTTCCCAAGTTTACTTTTTCATATGTTAAAGAGGAACTATTTGTTTTACAGTTCACTAATTTTTTGAATTTGTCTTGAAGATCATAAAAAAATTCTAATCTAACTACAGATTTAGGGATAGAATTTACCATGTCCAATGAATATTCAGGAGATCTCGGATTTGGTATTACCGTGAAGTCACGAAGATTCTCATCATGAGTACATTCGTCGGTCACTGCGCCTTGGAAAGTTTCTTCCATATGAAGGAAACTAATAATTTGTTGATTGTCGTCGAAGACTCTCCAATTCATGATGTTGTCGGGGACGGATGGCCTGAACAATAGTTCGATGGAGAATGCATTGAGGGACAAGCCTTCTGCAGGAAAGAGTTTCGAAGCTACATTAGCTAAAAAATCAGCTTCCGAATTATTCAATCTAGGAATAGAATTTATGTTAAAAGCAGAAAAATTATTCATCAAATTCCATACCTCAGATTGGTAGATTTTAAGATGCAGAGATAAACAGTGGATAGAATTTTTTACCTGTCTAACCACAATTTCTGAATCGCCAAAGACAGTCAAATTTTGAACGTTCATATATAATGTTTTTCTAAGGCCTTGCAATAAAGCCTCATATTCTGTTGTATTGTTTGTACATTCAAACTCTAACCTGGATGCTATCAGGGTTTTGTTACCTGTTGGATCAATAATCACGCAGCCCGCACCAGCTCCTTCCTTGGATTTTGACCCGTCAAAGTAAAGAGACCATATTTGACTTTTGTCAGGTGCATATGACCATTGGGTGGAAGTTGTTGGCTGCATATATGTCACAATTTCATATTGTTGCTCCGGGTTAGTGATAGCGGAAGTTTCGGCCATGAAATTGTCGAAAAAGGTATCCATCCCTTGTATTTCGGGTGAATCGGCAGAAGGTGTAAATGGTTCATTGGGATCATTTAAATATGTCACTGTGAACTTTAGGTAACGTTCACGATTTACCTTGATTCTGTTGGGCTTTCCATTCTCAGGCAGCCACAAGTGAGACCAATCTGTTGCGAAATAGCCATGTAGCTATTCTGACCAGTCTCTGCTTAAAAACAAACCATAAACTTCTGGAATATCTACAACAATAATATCAATTACTTGATGAACTTTGGGGTTAGACGATAATCTTATAAGCACATTCCTTAATTCGCCTATAACTTTAACACTAGTTTGATCAAGTTGGATGATCTTTAAGGTGGATGGTTGAACTTCAGCATTAATCTTCTGACACATAGACCACGGCATTACGTTGGATGACGCTCCCGAATCTACCATACAATTGTGCACGTTCCTATTAAAGATTTCATAAGTTAACAAAAATGGAGGTACATTTCTGTGAGTACTAATGGTGGAAGCTTGTTGTTTTTTACTCGCAGCCTCTAGAACTAATTTATCTACATTTGTTACATTATATACAGGAAGGTCTCTCTTCTCGTGGGGATCAGAAGTATTCTTAGTGGAGGGCTTCTGAGGAACTTTTGGGTTATTCTGAAAACCTTTGTTACTGCTTGGATTGTCGTTTTTACTGTTCTCTGCGATATTCTGTAACATTTTTTGTAGCAGAAACGGGAATTTTAATAATTCATAAACAGAAATGTTAGCCCTTAACTTTTTTAGATCTTCAACTAAATCATAATCTAAGCTTGGGTTCGCGTAATTCTATTTAGTCTCAGTTGTTTTAGACTGTTTTAGGGGTAAAGTCGTAGTGTTTTCAGAAGAAGGCTTGTTTGTTGTCTTATTCCTAGTATTGTAGGGATGTACTGTCTCAAAATTAGCTTGAAAAATGATATCTGAGAAGTGTCCAAAAATGTTCGGAGAAGATTAATCTTCTTCAATTGTTTCTTGTTCAGCTACTTCCTCAAGAACCTCAGGAGGCATCAAGTTATCATGTGCTTCTAGAATCGTTTGAATAGTGAATTGTAGGCTTTCTAGATTTAAGCCTTCGGTATTTGAATTAGGTCGGTTGGTGGGAAAAGGATTCCTAAACGGGGGTTTGTAAGGCCATTTTCTCTAAGAAGCTTCTTCAGCCGTCCTTTTCAAATCTATAACTTTATTCGACAGTTTTTGAACGACTTTTTGTAAGTTTTCTAGATTTGAGCTTTCAGGTTGCGTTTTGTTTTGACAAGGTCTAGGGAGGATTTCGATTTTCTTTTTGGAAGATGAACTAGTATCTATTTCATTGCTAGTAGTGTCTTTTAAGCTGAGGATATCTTTCTCGATCTGATTGGCCTCTTCGAAGGCCTCTAACAACGTGGCTTTCTTAGATCTCTTTACCCAAATGGATATACTTTGATGTAAGGCTTTCGTATAATATGCTATGATAAGATTCTCAGCAGGCATTGAATCCGTGGGGATTCAGTTCTTTAGTGTTAAGAATCTTTGGTTAAAGTCTTTGATTTTCTCTTTGGGGTTCATTCTTAAACTAGAAATCTCCATGACTAGAACTTCTGGGGACTTGTCTTCTCCAAACTTCTCAAGAAAACAGGATTCAAACTTCTCCCATGACACGATGGTATGGGGTTGTTGGGCAAAGTAACAGGTAGAGGCATTGCCCTTGAAAGTGTAGGGGAACAATCTACAGACTACATCTTCGTGCTCGACATTACGGAGTCTAATAGCTAACATAAACTTTTTGATGTGATATTCGGTGATCTGTTTAGAGTCCGGGTCAAATTTAGGGAGCCACTTCTCCAGGTGTTTGAGTAAGGGATGTTGAGACCCGGGTACGGCTACTGCATCTTGGTCGAGCCAGGGTCTGGCAGGATTGTTCTGGTTGGCCATTGGTGTGGGCGGTGTCGAAGGCTGGGATGAGGAATTGCCTTCATCCAAGGATTATTCTCCAGAAGAAGAAGGGGATGAAGGAGGTGGTGAGGGTGGTATACCAGATCCTCCTGCTGCAAGAGTGAGGATTGGATCTGTAGGGTTTAAAGTGAGGTTAGTGCCTCCAAGTTGTTCTCTGATATCAGAGAAATCTAATGGCTGGTCCAAAGGTCGGTTTGTTTGTCTTAAACAGGTGAAGGCACTATGTGTTCTTATGAGAGATTGGCGGACAATCTCTTGTACGTCACCACCTGAAGGATTTGGAGTCACTGGTTCAACTGTGATCTGTAGGTCATCGTTTGATGTGGTTGTTGTTTGAGGGACAATTTTGTCATTTGAATGACTTCTTGTCACTATAGGTGAGCTTGTGGGTGGTGGAGGAGTCTTACGACTGCCTCATTCCATTAATAATTTTCAGGCCCTCCTTCTAGCACCATTTGTTGACGGGCGAAATTGATCGCTCGTCAACTGGAGGAGTGAATCTGGTCCGGGGTTGTCTAAATAACCCAAGACATTTGGATTAATCCACTCCGACAGGTTTAGCGACTCCGTTAGCCGATCTAAGTCCTACGAAAGTAAAAAGACAAAAAACTAAAGAGACTAACTAAATGAAAAACAAATAGCTGCTAAAAACTATATACAATCTAAATTGTATTTACAATTTTACTAACTAACAGAATAATAGTTCTACTTATTAAATATACAGTGTATCGATATATTTCTATTTCTATTATGTGTACAGTATTCACAAAATGCAAATTTTTTATTGAAAACCTGCGAAAATCATATATGAATTGACAGCAAAGCTATTGTTCAGTATTATTTATTTTTTTATAACTTTTATAAACTAGAAATGAAATGACAGTTATCTAGTTGCGAAATAAAAATGACAATCTATACAGTGTATCTAAACTACAAAAAATTCCTACATTAATCAAACTAATAGAATGCTACTAGCAAACTAACCTGTAATCGCATATCCTATGTGTCTTGTGTGTAGCATGTACGTTTGTTGTTTGATGAGGCCAACCCGCACCAGATTTTTCCAATGCTTCTCGTAAACACGAAGCAGTAACGCTTTGAATGCTAATGAAAGAACAAGTAAGATATGTAGCGACAGCAATTTATAATTTGACAAATGATCATATTAAGATAAATTTGAGTATGAAAATTTGCATATGACTGCTCATTGAATAAAGAAGATCAACCTTCTAATCATCACATGTGAACATATTAATTGTTGTATATAAAATGAGAGACATAAAACATGGACACTATATAAATCTCATCATATCAACCTGTAACAAATCATGATATCTAAAGTAGTCAAAATTTGATTACAAATCGAAATAAGCAAAACTTGAACAAAAATATGATATATTGAAGCTAAAGCTGTGCACATATCCACTTTCATTCAAGTCTGAATAATCACCAATCCATAGTTTCTGTAACAACGGATTTGTCAACCTGTCCTATTTCAGGAATGGAAAAACCATTCCTTAACAAGAAAGTGTCCCAACAATCGCCATTCAACTTCAACTGATGAACCATAATAACTTTAATTAAACAGTGGTGAAAGAGGTTGTAGTCGGCTTTCTCCCTTTTGAAGCACTTAGCCATTTTGTATAAACTCCGAAGGAGAAAATATGGCATGTTTAAAGGAAAATCGATGAAACTCATGAGCAACCACAAGTGGTATAAGAAAACTAAACCGTATCTACCCTCACAAGTAACGAACTGCTTGATAATAGCCAACAAATCGTGCCATCTAAATTTTAGAGCTGTAATGGGCATACCTTTGTCACAACTGTTAATCTTCCTTGAGGTAAACAATAGTGACTAGGGTACTTCTTCAACCTTTGAATTTTTAAACCATTTTTGTCCCACGGCTGGCAGACCAGTGGCTGAGCTAAGGAAATCTTCGTTCAACTTGACTTGGATGTCCCCAATTTTGGCTCTGCAACCATCGAATGTTAGCACGAATTGTTGATCAACTGTCAGGTTAAAACCCTCGAACTTCTCAACAAAGACCCGCCAACTATTCCTCTCTAAGTCCTCTCGGGCATTATCAAACAACAACAAAGTTTGGACACTGTTGGGTTCGATTCTCACTACCGGAGCCATAGCTAATAGCACAAAATCAACAGGGTATTCGGCGATAGGGTTTGACAGGATAGGCACAGAACCATTGTCCTGAAGCTTCCCTAACACAATGCTAATGCAACTCGAAATGCAAGGGAAGAGCGTTAATGCTATGCGTGCGAGGATAGCGGTGTAAATCGAGGCCTATGCAAGAACATCATATCGGGCTGTACTTGGAACGGTCCCTTTGTGTAATGATACATTCAAATCATAATAGTGCATATCCAAAAGAATTTTAATCAACATATCAAATGAACTATCACATAACCACGATTTGACCCAAAAATCAATGTGTCAATCAAACCCTTGCGTCGAAGATTTTGTAAATCAACACCATATTAACAATAATCAAATGCATAAATGTTTGGTGTTTTGATAAATATGTGACCAGTGGTGTGTTTGAGGTCAAAGAGTTATAACCATATAAACAAGTAGGTTCATGATAAACCAAATGATCATTTTGATGTAATCAACATGAATTCCAACTGTGGGTTTTCACGCTTGCAGTCGTGAAAACGAAAATGAAAAGCAGGTATGCAAAAAGCGAAGAATAATGATATCATTTAAACAGTTGCGGCGATTAATGAGGGTTTAAACAACCTTGTGTAGGCAGCTTGTAAAAAAAGATAGAGATTAATATGGCTGCCAACAAGGGGTTAAGGGGAAATAAGGTGAATGATACCTTCCCTTTACCAAAGAAACAACAAACGTTATATGATAACCAATTATATCAATGCTTTCAATCACTGACTTCAATATAAAAGTCTGCTACCAAACAAATTTATGCATAAAAGATAGATGTGTAGCAACAGTGATAAATCCAGAAATTGTAACTTATAAGGACAATGTAATAAAATATAAATACCTTGCAATGATAATAATTTTGTCACTTACAATTTCTAGATTAATAGAAGCCAAGTAATGATTTTAAAAGGCTATCAAAGTACTTATAACATCAGCAAATTAACAGTTATGACAGCAGTAAATAACTTCAGAAAAGTACCTTGCTAAGGCAATTGAGTGAACACTTTTAGCATTTATTGATTGTGGTTTGCCTAGTACAAATTTTGGGTTTCTTATCAATCAGAAAATGAGTTTAACATGTTGTCAAAAGTGACTGTAACAGCAACAAAACAAGATTGATGACAGCTACAAGAAACCGTTAGAAATGCACTTTGTAAAGAGCAATTTAGGCACACTTTAACTCTAGTTGATAGTACTTTGCTTCATGCAATTTTCGCGTTGATTTCGTTAACTTGTAAACTAAAATGATTTGCTATATAATGGTTGTAGCAATGTTAGTAACAACGGCAAGTTAGTACCTTAAAACTATATTAGTAAGTTAGGCTGAGTTAGTAGAGATAGCAAGTGAAGTTGAGTGTAGTCTTGTCAAGGAATAGGAGAAGGGGACTAGTTCCTTCAAGGGTAATGGAGTCAAGGTGGATAGATTCTTCTAAGGCTTCAAATCAATGATGATGATGCACAAAATTCTAACAGGGAAAAGGCCTAGGACAAGTAGTAAATTAAGTCCTTCTAGGATTTGACCTCAAGAGACAAGATGCTAGGGTGTAGGAAATTCTAGGCCCTAGCTCCTTCTCTCCTTAGCTTTCTTATGGAGTAAAAACTTATGTAACAATAACTAAGTCAAAACCCTTAGAGTGCTATCAATTTAGGGCTCTATGTTTCACTAGTTACTAGATTAATTCAATGAAAAGCTTGGCAAATAAAAAGTAAGAAAGTAGCAACTTAAGTTTCTTACTTCAAGCATTAAATAAACCATGAAAATTCATAATCTTGTATGATCAAATAAAACTATACAATAAACCATTCAATAGATGACAAATACAGATTTCACTTACTTGCATGAAGAATAATCATGAGAATACCATGCAAGATCACCATAAAACTTCCAAAATTGATCCAAGTTACAAAAATTAACCTTAAATAAAAGTGGCACCTCGCAATTTCAGCCAATAACCCCAATAGGATGAAAATTTTAGACCTCTTGTCTCCAAGGACCAGTTGTTATGAAAATGAATGTCACTTTTTGCTTATTTATACAAAATTTAACCTAAAATTAATTTATTTTCATAATTATTGAGCCGACCTAGCCACAAATTAAATTTGGACAAAATAAAATTAATTTGCATCTAAGAATGACTCCAAGGGTGACATCATGCCCCTCTAGGGTGACGTTGAGCCCCACAAGTGGAAATTTGAGCAGGGAAAGTGGAATGCTTGGCCTCCAAAGGAATAAAATTATTCTCACACATGCCACCAGGCTCACAAATGCCTCCAAATATGAAACCCTAGCTATGGATGATGTTTAGGGCTATCATGATGATGTCTGGGGCCCTCAATGGATAACGTCCATGCTGGAAGAGCAAGGTCCCCTGGGTCTAGGTCTGCCAGGATGCCTCCAAAGGAAACATCCTTCTTTCTCCTAGTGCAAGTCTTCAATCTCTTATTACCCCTGGTTGGGGTTTCAACATCCATCTATGGGATCTAAGCCCCCCATGAAGGTTTAAGCTAATCATTCCCTCATGTGTACCTTTTCACCAGGAAAGGTCTTCCAGCGACAACAAGTATGCCCTCCAGGGGTTCATAAGTCACAGGGATCATAGCATGTAAATCACATCCAATAATTAAATTGCCCAAACATGTGCATCAAACCATCCCTTAACCCAKACAAATGCTCAAAGACGTTATGCAATTTGAAAAGTTAGGTTTGGAGAAGGTCTCAGGGTGTCCTATTGGGCTAACCTCTCTTAAGTTTGGGATGTTTGCCAGGCAGGATCTAGTCCAAGTCATGTAAGTGTATGAGGGTGCATGGGGTAAATATTTGGGCATGGGGTGCATGTAATAATAGGGAAATGTAAAGTCTCACTTGTGGGTGCCTTTATAGAGGGCGAGATGCACCTTGTCATAAATGCAATTGTTTCCTAGCTCATTCATTGTCTTTTACTCTTASCTTTATTTATTTTGATATTTTTCTCTTGTGCTTCAAGGAAATAGTTGAGGGCCACTGTCCTAGCTTGATGACCAGAGGTAACAACTTTATCCACAAACATTTCACAGAAATGAGAAGGTTGGCTCGTGATGAGACCCCCTTTCTCTTGGCTATGCCACCAAGAGCCACTACCCTGGCATGGTGACCAGATAGGCGGTAGTGTCATACCGCTACATGCCCATGGTCATAATAGGTCAGCTCGTGATGAGACCTCCTATCCATCAACTAGTACCTTGAGTGTTTATGTTATCTTATGGGTCTCATTTTCTTACTAACAATCTTTTAACTACTTTCTTGGGGATCCCTAGGTGAAGCATCTCGAAGGTTTCAACATTGGATTTTAACTCTTGCCAACTACTTTTACCCTCTGGGCCTTTAGCCCCTTCTTCCCACAAGGTAAGGTACAACCCTTCCTATTGTAGCCAATCCCGATGCCAAAATAAAGATACAGGAGATGAAAGGAATAAAGATGGAAAGCAATAAGTATGGAGGGAATGGATGATGACTTTTCACAGATCCACCCAGTAGCAACTCATCCTAAATGGAGATCAACTTACTAGGGCACCATGTCACCCTTCCAGGTATGAATGAGGAAAAGAGCATACTTTCCAATCAAACGTCATGAAATGAAGAAGGATTTAATACAACATATTCAAGTTATTCAAAAATCAGAGTGATACATACCATGATACCTGGACTCATTACCTCATGGAGCAAGACTCACTGCTACTTCAGGACCAGGCTAGTGTGATGGATAGTGTTTCTGGTGATAAGTGGACTACATTGAAGAAAATAGGGGCCCTCTGGGGCCATGTTCAAATCGCATGTCTCTCGATACTCCATGTCTAGGACCTATGGGCCTCGAGATGTGATCTCCTTAGTTATCCCTGGGCTAGGGGATAACAGGGTTTCCACGTAAAAATATTGTTGTATTGTGTATGTGTATGATTGTTCATTGCTCGGTTTATTTATTCTACACTTATTGGATGATAATTCTATATTGACCTTAAAGATAAATAACACTTGCATATTGTGGTTAAAAAGGACTAGATTTCTCTATTACTAATTCATCCCCCCTCTCAGTAATCCAACAATTGGTATTAGAGCAGGTTCCTTCAGAAATCAATTTAACCACTGCAAGGTAGATCATGGAGAGTAACAGTATGTATAAAAAATGGAATACCACAGTTTGATGGATAGAACTATGCATTCTGGAGCAGAAGGATGAAAACATTTGTACAAGCACATGTATTTGAGGTTTGGAAATCAATTGTAGATGGATACAAAGAATCATTAGTTTCGCCAACAAATGACAATGGAAAGAAACTCAATCTAAATAACTCAAAAGCCACAAATTCATTTATGAATGGTATTTTTGATTCTGTATATTCCAAATTTATGCATTGTACCTCCACTAAATATAGTTGGGACAAAATTTAGAATATTTATGAAGAAGATGAAAAATTCAAGGCAACAAAGATTCAAACTTACAAAGGTCAATTTGAACAACTAAAGATGAAGGAAGATGAGAATATTGTAGCTTATTTCTTACGAGTTGATGAAATAGTGAATGCAATCATAGGATTGGGAGAAGAATTTGATGAATCTATAATTGTTCAAAAGGTACTAAGATCTCTTTCAATGAGATTCGATCCTAAGATCTCAACACTAGAAGAAAGAGCAGATCTAGACTGAATAAGCATGGATGAACTACATGGAATATTTACAGCCTATGAAATGAGAACTAAACAAGAAAATCCAGGTATAAAAGAAGCAGCATTCAAAGCATCCAAGAAGTCAAAGCAAAAGGGAAAGAAAAAGGAAAAAGAAAATAGCAACAATAGTGACATCTTGGAAGACGATGAAGAAGTGGCCAACTTTGTCAGAAGACTGAAAAAGTGAACCAGTGGCAGATATAAAGGTAAGATTCCATTGATTTGTTTTAATTGTGATGGCATTGGTCATTTTGCTAACAAATGTCCTCACAAGAAAAAGAAAAGAAATGAAGAAGATGATTCAAATAGAAAACAAACATATAAAGTCAAAAGAACCAAAAAGAAAGTCTTCAAGAAAAAAAATTTGCACCAAAGAAGATGGCTCCTCATCAAACGAAGATGTTAGTGAAAGTGAGACATAAATAGTTCTATTTATGGAAATAGAAGACTCTGATAAATAAGACACCAAAGAGGAATACGAAGAGGTGGAAGTTGACTACAGAGAAGAACGTTTGAGTGTTATAGAAGTTATAAAAAGAGAAAAGAAGAAAAACAAGAAGCTGCAAGCAGAACTAGACAAGAAAGAAGACACTCAAAATTCAAACTTTGAAGAACTAGAGCAGATGATCATTGAATTAAAGGTTCAAATAGAATAAGACAAAATAATCGAAGAAGCACTCAAAGAAAAACTAGAATAAAAGGACGAGATCATTGGAAAATTGGAAGCAGAGGTTGTCCGCTTATTTCAATGACAACTAACTAATAACTAATTAAGATGGGTTAGGGAAGGATCCTAAACAAGGGTAGCAGGATCCACAACATATTCCATGTGTCCTGCCTCAAGAAGGCATTGGGATAGAAGGTCACCGCTTCAACAGATATTCCTCCAATAGATGAGGAAGGGAAGTTGGTTCTAACCCCTTAAAGGATCGTTGATGTTAGGGAATGGAAGCTGAGGAGCAGGTTCATTCGAGATTACTTGGTTCTATGGAGAGGATTTCCCATAGAATATGCTAACTGGGAGGGAGAGAATATCTTACAGCACCCTGATATGGAGTTGCTTGAGGAAAAGAAATCTTGGGAAGGTAGGATTGTAATGTCCCCTTCCAATTGATGGAGGATAACTCAATATCCTATATGACTCCCATAGGCTATAATCAACAAGGAAAAAGGGAGTCAAGGGGGGTTTATTTGGTGTCCCTAGGGGAAATGAATGACAAATCCTAAAAGTGACATTTAATTGGAGTTGGAGGGAAAATAAAGTGAAGGGTTAATTTGGTCAAAAAGAAGGAAAAATATAGAAGACTTTGGGGAAGAATAAATAGAGGGGAACTATTTAACTTGGGGAATTATGATTTGATATATTATTGAGTGCTCTTGCATCCAACATTTTTGTTGGGGTTTTGGGAAAAACCTTTCCATTGCAAGTTTAGTTTTGATGGTGGAATATCCATCCTAACTAGACAAAGAATGGGATTCTTTTGGATTTTCTTTTGAGTCCCTTGTGATGTGTGATCTTATTCTAAAGAGATATTTGGAGGGATATCAATGAGTGTAACATCCCCATCCATCCATGTTGGGCCACGCTATGCCAAAGAAATCTTTCGTTCTCTCTGTGAAACATACTGTAACATACCTAGTATCCAACTGAGTTATGCCACATAAATTTTTCGAACTGCATGCAATTAAAATATATACACACAGAACTCTTGTGGAAGTTTTATATATAAACGTAAACAAAAAAATGCATACTGTAAATGCACGAATTCACACTGAAATAACAGTAAACATATGCATGCCGCATATACAGGAAATACCCATGAAAATAAACATGTAAATAATAATGCAGCATATAAATTTATCACACAATTGACATTTATCTTTGTAAGAATATCACCAACTGTGTGTAGACCTTCCATAAACCTCCTAGCCCCGAGATGGGACTAAACTCCACCCAAGTAAAGAGATTCCTAACCAGGCTATAGGCTCATAGACAACAAGAAAGACTCTGTCACAAGTGCCAACTCAAACTAACAACCTACAGTCCCTCATTCCCCACATGCATGTCCCACCCAGGAAGTGTGCCCCTTCTCTGCTCAACAGTCCTTTGGTTGCCCCACTTCATTTTCGGGCTTCAGCAACAGGCCAGATAGGAAGTCTCGGAGCACTATATCTTCAGTTTATCACCTTTAGGAAATCAATTCCCAACAATTCTCTCACCCAGAGAATTTCTCACTGGCCTGACAATCCGCCTCTTCAATATCCCACGGGCCTGACAACCCACTTCTTCAGTCCAACTCCCAAGCTAACCAACTACGCAAACAGGTATCGCTATGGATACAGGTTCTGGTACAGTCATGAAGATACAAAGGATAGCTCAATGGGTGTGTGCATGCTCATGGATGATCAACTGGATGACTGAATGATGGGAGAGTGTGTGAAAATGAACTAAGTCCCAACAATATGTATGCATGTCCCCAACTTGACACTTGTCATATTGGCATCTACTTTGGCCCACTTGTCCCCAACTTTAGAACTTAGGATAAAATAATTATCCATACTTTGTGATTTAAGAAATATTAATATAATATTCCTTTTTGGCTTAAGCTCCCTAGCTTAGCCCTTTTCCTTAACTTTCGGCCCTCCCTTTCCCTAACTAGTGGAGTTTATTCCCCCATCTCTTTTATCGTGGTCGGTCTACGTGCAGCGATGTATTTTATATTGATCATGAGACATATACAAAAATAGGCGCATTGGCCTTTAACATCTAGGCTCTCCGGCCTAATCAAGACATAAGCATCCTAGCTTATAGTAACTGGCTCACCAGCCTATAAAATATAGCATATACACATAGGCTTGTTGGCCTCAATATCATGCATAATTAAGATGTTGTGCGTGGTATCCTGGAATGTGCACACTTGATCCTTTTATTGCGCAGTATATGCGCTCACTATGCAATGAAAGGTGCATACAAAATTATATCAAAACAACTCACCGGCTTAAGTAAATTTGCATTTACATTTACAATTGGGTTCGAACTAGGGATATTACAATCCCCTCCCATTATTTATGCATTGTCCTCGGTGCATGTGTACACACATACAACAAAATCTCAAAAGTATTCAAAAAGATGTGAGTATTCTTCCTGCATTGCATCCTCATGCTCCCAAGTAGCATCCTCAGGACTGTATAAGGTCCATTGGACCTTTACAAGCCCTATGGCTTGATTCTGGAGTTGTTTGATTTTTCGTTCCAGAATACGTACCGGATGCACTTGAAAAGCGCATTCTTTCTCCACCTGAATCACATTCCAATCAATAACATGATTAGCATAAGGTATATATTTATTTAGCAATGACACATGGAATACATTATGAACAGACATAGATGCAGGAAATGCAATCATATAAGCTACTGGACCAATCCTCTCTAGGATTTCAAATGGCCCACAATAGCGAGCTGCCAACTTTGAACAATTTCCCAAATTCAGGGAACTTCTGTTGGCCTTCACTTTCAAGAATACATGGTCTCCCACTTTAAATTTCCTCTAAGTTCTGCCCTTATCAGCATAGCTTTTCTGCCTGTCTTGGGAAGCCTTTAAATTTTGTTTTATTTTAATCATTTTCTCCTCCATTTCCCTGAGAAAATCTGGCCCAACCACTGCTTTGTACGTTGGGTTATCCCAGCTCACTGGTGTGTTGCACTTTCTTCCACAAAGTGCCTCAAATGGGTTCATCTTTAGAGATGCTTGGTACCCATTGTTATAAGAAAACTCTACCAAGTGTAGGTAGTCTTCCCCTTTTGATGGTTTATCCATCACATACAACCTCAACATATCTTCAGTCACTTGATTCACCCTCTTTGTTTGTCCATCTGATTCTGGATGATAAGTTGTACTAAAATTCAAATTTGTTCCAAATCCATTAAATAATCCTTTCCAAAATTTTGAGGTAAATTTTGGATATCTGTCAGACACAATTGTCTTGGGTATGCCATGTAATCTAGCAATTTCCCTCATATAAACATCAACAATGTTGGCTTCCTTGTGAGTGAGCTTAACTGGAATAAAATGGGTAGCTTTAGTAAGCTTATCCACCACTACCATGATAGAATCATGGTGCTTGTTTGTTTTGGGCAGTTTGGTAATGAAATCCATTGTTACAACTTCCCATTTCCACTCAGGAATGGGTAATGGTTGTAGAAAACCAGCTGGGTGTCTATGCTCAGCCTTTACTTTTTGACATTCCAAACATCTGGCAATAAAATCAGCAACCTCTTCCTTCATGCTTGGCCAATAATATTGTCTTTTGACAGCTACAATAGTTTTCTATTATCCTGGGTGCCCAGCATAAGGTACATTATGAATTTCTCCCAATATCATATTTTTCAATTCATGAGAATTTGGTACATAAATTATGCCCCTGTACATGATAATTTCATCCTTATCTAGCTTGTATTCTTCAATTTTCTTCTGTAAATTACCTTGTTGTAATTTTTCCACTAATTCCTTGTATTGCAAATTTTATTTGGCAGCCTCTGTAATTATGTCCTTCAAATCTAATTGGTACATGCTAATGGTTGTAGCATGCAATTCATGCACTCTCCTGCTAAGTGCATCATCCACTTTGTTCTCTTTCCCCTTGATATGCTTTATATCAAAGTCATATTCACTTAGAAATTATAACCATCTTCTTTKCCTAGCATTTAGAGTTGGCTGATCAAATAAATATTTCAGACCATTATGGTTTGTTCTTAACTCAAACCTTTTCCCCATGAGTTAGTGTCTCCATTTACTCAAGGCATGCACTATGGCTGCCAACTCCAAATCATGAGTGGCATAGTGTCTTTCATGCTCCTTCAACTTTATTGATTCATAACATATAAAAAACCCATTTTGACTGAGGACTCCACCAAGTCCCTCTTTACATGCATATGTGCATACAATGAAGTCTTCATTTGGGTCTGTAATCCTTAGTATTGGAGCACTTGTTAATAATTGTTTCAAGTGTTGGAAACTCTTTTCACAATCCAATGTCCACTGAAACTTCACACCCTTTCTTTGCACGGAAGTGATTGAGTGTGCAATCTTTGAGAATCCTTCAATAAATATCCTGTAGTAGCCTGGAAGGCCCATGAATGATCTATTGGAAATGTTTAACAGGGAGCATATGCTTGTCATTGATGGAAAGTACAGCAATGAAGATGGCATGAGTACAGGAAGAATGTAATAGATGGGCACCAGAAGTATTTTGGGAAGAAGTTGCAGAGCAACCTCGATAAGATCAGAAGAGATAGTGCAGAGGATGTTTGGAATGTTTAACAGGCTGCATATGCTTGTCATTGATGGCAAGTACAGCAGTGATGATGGCTTGAGTACAACACCAATGATCAACAGGAAAATAGAAGATAAGTCCAGGAAGATCGAATGATCGAAGGCAACGCTGGCAAGTACAACAGTGATGATGGCTTGAGTACGGCAGCGACGATCAACAGGAAAATAGAAGATAAGTCCAGGAAGATCGAATGATCGAAGGCAACACAACATTGATAAAATGATCGAAGGCCCGAGAAGCATTTATGATCGTTGGATCTCATTCAAAATTCTCGAAAGAACGAGGGCCATCAAATCATAATATAGACAAGAAGAGCGTTGAAAAGGAGGACAGATCTCAGACATGAGATCCAAGCGCAGGACCCAACCATCGTTGGATCAAGGAGAACCTGCACACCTTTTAAAGTATAACAAGGAGAAGTGGGCGTAATCGCGATATGCAAAATCGCAACATAATCTGAGCCGTCAGATCAAGGTTGAATCTTAACCGTTGATTCCAGTCCATGTCGGAGTTTCGAGGATCGCAAGTTGAACATGTCAAAGATTATTAACATCAAGAATCCCGATATCGCGATATGCGAAATCGCGATGTAATCTGAGCCGTTAGATCAAGATTTGATCTGGACCGTTGATTCCAGTCCATGTCCAAGTTTCAAGGATCACGAGTTGAACATGTCAAAGATTATTAACATCAGGAATCTCGATATTGCGATATGAGAAATCACGATATAATCTGAGTCGTCAGATCAAGCTTTGATCTGGACCGTTGATTCCAGTCCATGTCGGAGTTTCGAGGATCGCGAGTTGAACATGTCAAAGATTATTAACATCAGGAATCTCGATATCGCAATATGTGAAATCACGATGTAATCTGAGCCGTCAGATCAAGCTTTGATCTAGAACGTTGATTCCAATCCGTGTCGAAGTTTCGGGGATCGCAACATGGAGTGGCAAGTAAACAATGCAACAAGAATGCCAATTTCTCGATATGAAAAATTGTGATTCAATCGTAGTCGTTGAATGAAGCTCTGATCAGGACCGTTGATCCCATGCCATCTTAGGGTATTGGGGATCATGACTTGGAGAGTCGATATGTCTCATCTCCAGACTCACGAAATGAGAAATCGCGAAAGCGCCTTATGCATAAGGTTGTGGTCACAGCCCATGGTCACAACAAGGGAAGGAGTCAGTCTAGATAAGCTCCATTTCAGGGCTTCGGAGATCGTGACTTGGAAAGTCGAGATGCATCATCTCCAGATCCACGAAACGCGAATTCGTGAAAAGCACTTTTTGCTTAGGCGCTTGGTTATGACCATAGTCATATTGGGGAAGGATCTAGTGCAAAAAAGTTATGTATTGGAGCTTCGGAGATCGCGACATGAAGTGTCAAGACACTTGGGCATAGGAATGCCAAAATGCCGAAATCCGATTTAAAGGAAAGATTAATTAATTTCATCCAACAGTGTAGATAAACCTGAAAGAGATTGGAGGGCTACTAATGCACGACACAGTGAAACTGCCAGAAACCATTGATGGCGTCTTCTAGAGAATTCGACGAGACCTCTGTGTGATCGCCAGAGGAGATGAAGAGTCTCCAAGCTTCATCTAGTGAAGGAAGACTATTCTTAGAAGGGATTGATAGTTGGATGGGCATTGAGGCCTGTAACTGAAATATAGAAGGTGAGCTCGACTGTCACAGAGAAGACAAAGAGTCTCAACTGCCAGAGAGGCTGAGAAATCTCAGCATAACATCCAGTGATGTTGAATGCGTGGGAAAATGGCCAGAGAAGCTGAAGAGTTGCCATGATGATCAGTAAGAGCACTCGAGAGGTGGAGGATATCGACGCGGTGTGAATATGCAGAGGTATTGCGCACATTTCATGTACAAGGTGCACAGAAGCTATAAGTACACAGTACAGAGAAGAGATGAGGCTATTGTTGTTGTTGCTGTTGGAGTTTGCGGTGGTCATTGTTGGTGAAGGTGATTCATGTGTGAAGAAGGAGCAGAGTGCAGCATCTGAATTGAACAGAAGAGGAACTGTGCAGTGAATGGACATGGTGAACAGAGAATAAAAAGCAAAAGAACAGACAGTGCAAGTCATGTGTGCAAGAAGGCAGTGAGGCAGACAGAGCAACGAAATGCAGCAGAACAGTGATGAGTCTGGTAAGCCATTGTTGAACATTATATCACTGTAATAAGTTTCAGTAGCAAATATTTATATCTCAGGGTGGAAGGGAGGTGCTAGGGAGGATTGTTGTTCTCATAGGTTCAAGTGGGTGCTTGAACATAGGGAGTTGTAGCTTCCATCTAGTTGTAGCCAGAGAAACCAGGGTGGCAGGGTGGTGCAAGGGAGAACTATTGCTCTCTGTTATACAGGTTGGTTGCCTGTATGATTGGAAGTTGGTGCTTCCATCCAGTTGGTGTTGGAAACACTCAGGGAGTTGGTTCTTCCTTCTAGTTGGTGCTAGAGAAACCAGGGAGTTGGTGCTTCCTTCTAGTTGGTGCTGGAGAAACCAGGGAGTTGGTGCTTCCTTCTAGTTGGTGCTAGAGAAACTAGGGAGTTGGTGCTTCCTTCTAGTGGGTGCTAGAGAAAACAGAGAGTTGGTGCTCTCAACAAGTTGCAGCTTTCAAAATAGAGGTTGTAGCCTCATTATGAGTTGGTGCTCATATGTATGATAATGTAAAGAATGTAATTATTATTTATCATATAAAGAAAAAGAGGTTTTTACCCTGTATGGGTTTCCTTGGAAAATATCTGTCTCTGTGTTTCTCA
>ML780598.1:2042874-2053554 GCA_009831015.1 Picea engelmannii
AGGAAAATAGAATATAAGTCCAGGAAGATCGAATGATCGAAGGCAATGCTGGCAAGTAAAACAATGATGATGGCTTGAGTACAGCAGCGACGATCAATAGGCAAATAGAAGATAAGTCCAGGAAGATCGAATGATCGAAGGCAACACAACATTGATAAAATGATCGAAGGCCCGAGAAGCATTTTTGATCGTTGGATCTCATTCAAAATTCTCGAAAGAACGAGGGCCATCAGATCAGAATATAGACAAGAAGAGCATTGAATAGGAGGACAGATCTCAGACGTGAGATCCAAGCGCAGGACCCGACCATCATTGGATCAAGGAGAACCTGCACACCTTTTGAAGTATAACAAGGAGAAGCGGGCGTAATCGCGATATGCGAAATCACGACTTAATCTGAGCCATCAGATCGAGGTTGAATCTGGACCATTGATTCCAGTCCATGTCGGAGTTTCGAGGATCGCAAGTTGAACATGTCAAAGATTATTAACATCAGGAATCCTGATATCGCGATATGCGAAATCGCGATGTAATTTGAGCCGTCAGATCAAGATTTGATCTGGACCGTTGATTCTAGTCCATGTCGGAGTTTCGAGGATCGCGAGTTGAACATGTCAAAGATTATTAACATCAGGAATCTCGATATCGTGATATGCGAAATCACGATGTAATCTAAGCCGTCAGATCAAGCTTTGATCTGGACCGTTGATTCCAGTCCATGTCGGAGTTTCGAGGATTGTGAGTTGAACATGTCAAAGATTATTAACATCAGGAATCCCAATATCGCAATATGCGAAATCGTGATGTAATCTGAGCCATCAGATCAATCTTTGATCTAGAATGTTGATTCCAGTCTGTGTCGGAGTTTTGGGGATCGCAACATGGAGTGGCAAGTAAACAATGCAACAAGAATGTCGATTTCACGATATGAAAAATTGCAATTCAATCGTAGCCATTGAATGAAGCTCTGATCAAGATCGTTGATCCCATGCCATCTCGGGGTATCGGGGATCGTGACTTGGAGAGTCAAGATGTCTCATCTCCAGACTCACGAAATGCGAAATCCCGAAAGCACCTTATTTATAAGGTTGTGGTCACAGCCCATGGTCACGAGAAGGGAAGGAGTCAATCCAAATAAGCTCCATTTCGGGGCTTCAGAGATCATTACTTGGAAAGTAGATATGCATCATCTCCAGATCCATGAAACGCGAATTCGCAAAAAGCGCTTTTTGCTTAGGCGCTTGGTTATGACCATAGTCATATTGGGGAAGGAGCTAGTGTAGAAAAGTTTTGTATCGGAGCTTCATAGATCATGACATGAAGTGTCAAGACACTTGGGCATAGGAATGCTGAAATGCCGAAATCCAATTTAAAGGAAAGATTAATTAAGTTCATCCAACGACACAGATAAACCTAAAGGAGATCGGAGGGCTACTAATGCACGACATAGTGAAACTTCCAGAAACCATTGATGGCATCTGCTAGATAATTCAAAGAGACCTCTGTGTGATCGCCAGAGGAGATGAAGAGTCTCCAAGCTTCGTCCAATGAAGGAATACTATTCTTAGAAGGGATTGACAGTTGGATGGGCATTGAGGCCTGTAACTGAAATAGAGAAGGTGAGCTCGACTGTCACAGAGAAGACGAAGAGTCTCAACTGCCAGAGAGGCTGAGAAATCTCAGCATAACATCCAGTGATACTGAACGCGTGGGAAAACGGCCAGAGAAGCTGAAGAGTTACCATGGTGATCAGGCAAAGCACTCGAGAGGTGGAGGATATCGACGCGGTGTGAATATGCATAGGTATTGCGCACATTGCATGCACAAGTTGCACAGAAGCTATAAGTACACAGTACAGAGAAGAGATGAGGTTGTCGTTCCTGTTGCTATTGGAGTTTGCAGTGGTCATTGTTGGTGAAGGTGATTCATGTGTGAAGAAGGAGGAGAGTGCAGCAGCTGAATTGAACAAAAGAGGAACTATGCAGTGAATGGACATGGCGCACAGAGCATAAAAAGCAAAAGAACAGACAGCGCAAGTCATGTGTGCAGGAAGGAAGTGAGGCAGACAGATCAACGAAATGCAGGAGAACAGTAATGAGTCTGGTAAGCCATTGTTGAACATTATATCACTGTAATAAGTTTCAGTAGCAAAGATTTATATCTCAGGGTGGAAGGGAGGTGCTAGGGAGGACTATTGTTCTCATAGGTTCAAGTGGGTGCTTGAACACAATGAGTTGTAGCTTCCATCTGGTTGTAGCCAAAGAAACCAGGGTGGCAGGGTGGTGCAAGGGAGAACTATTGTTCTCTATTACACAGGTTGGTTGCCTGTATGATTGGAAGTTGGTGCTTCTATCCAGTTGGTGCTGGAAACACTGAGGGAGTTGATGCTTCCTTCTAATTGGTGCTGGAGAAACCAAGGATTTGGTGCTTCCTTCTAGTTGGTGCTAGAGAAACCAGGGAGTTGGTGCTTCCTTCTAGTGGGTGCTAGAGAAAACAGAGAGTTAGTGCTCTCGGCAAGTTGCAGCTTGCAAAACAGAGGTTGTAGCCTCATTATGAGTTGGTGCTCATATGTATGATAATGTAAATAATGTAATTATTACTTATCATTTAAAGAAAAAAAGGTTTTTACCCTGTATGGGTTTCCTTGGAAAATATCTATCTCTGTGTTTCTCATATATGTGATTGATGTTGAATGTGCCATTGTTTATTTCCCTGCATTATTGTGATCATCATTCAGTGTTTCTGCAAAGAGTTTTAAAATAGGAATATTGTTTAAGCTCGGTAACAACTGATTCACCCCCCCCCCCTCTCAGTTGTCCAACATGATCTGACCTCTGTCACATTCTTTGGCGCTGACCATTCTCTAATGGATTCTATCTTCTCAAGATCCACTGTTATCCCATCCTTTTAAATGATATGACCCAAATAGTGAATTTTCTCCTAATAAAATGAGCACTTGCTCAATTTGGCATACAACTGATGCTCCCTTAATACTTTCAAAACCATCCTCAAATGATGTTCATGCTCTTCTTCTAACTTTGAATATATAAGAATGTCATCCAAAAAGACAATGACAAACTTGTCTAAATATTCTCAGAAAACACCATTCATTAAGCACATGAAAAAAGTTGGTGCATTTGACAACCCAAATGGCACCACTGTGAACTCATAATGACCATACCTTGTCCTGAAGGTGGTATTGTTGATATCTTCCTCTTTAATCCTTACCTGATGGTATCTTGACGTGATATCTATCTTTAAAAATGTCTTTTCATCCTTCAATTGATCAAAGAGATCATCAATCCTTGGAAAATGATACTTGTTCTTAACATTCATTTTATTCAATTGTCTAAAATCAATGCACAATCTTAGTGTGCCATATTTATTCTTCACGAACAAGATTGGGGCACCACAAGGTGACACACTTGGGCGTATATACACTTTCTTCAGAAGTTCTTCAAGCTGCATTTGCAACTCCTTCAACTCTGGTGTACTCATTCTGTAAGGAGTCTTTAACACTGGAGCTACTCCAGGCATTAAATTTATAGAGAAATCAATATCTCTCTTTGGGGGTAGTCCTGGTACCTCCTTGAACACATCTTCAAAATCTTCCAGGACTGCATGATCGTCCAAATTTGGTACCTTATCTTTAGGTGTCTCTTCATATGTGCTACAAATATTTGACACCCTTTTCATAACATTTCTTCAGCTACAATGCTGAAATCTCTCTGATGGTTACTACCCTGGGAATTCCCTACACTCTCCTTAGGTTCCCTTCCTCATCCAAGAAAGTAAATGCCTTGTTATGATAGTCTAGGATGGCATGATGTTGGTCCAACCAATCCATCCCAATTAGACAGACATAGGAACCTAAAGAAAAGATGTTCAAATATGCCCTGATGTTCAGTCCATTCATGTCCATAAGACATGACTTAACCATCTCATTAACTTCTCTTTTGGATCCGGTATCCAGCTACACCAACCAAGACTTTCCATGCTTGCTTCTTGGAAAATGAAAACTTTCCACCATCTTAGGATCTATATAACTATGACTAGCTCCCGAATCAATTAAAATAGCAATGGTTTGGTTGTTGATCATACCTTCCACTTCAATCATATGTGACTAATACTCTGCTTGCTTGTTGTCTAGGGCTACATATATCCTTGGTACATTTCTACCCCTGTCCTCCACTATTTCAGCTTGTTGTACATAGTGAACAGTTCTCACTTTTTCACCTCTGTGAGGGAAATCTCTGTACATATGATCCCCTTTAAAAACCAAACATTGAATAGGTGGTTTCCTTGGCCTTTGACCTCCTGCCTCAATTGTTCTGGGTTCTCTAGGAGTTTGATGTTCTTGAGTATTATTTCTGAAGAATGGTGGCTTATTTCCCTTCTTCCTTTGATCCATCTTGAACTTCTTTTTGTCTTCCCAAGATTTTTGGAAAGTGGGCCTTGCTTTCTGCGGATCATATAGGCATTTAGCGCGCCTTATGGTTTCCTCCAATGTCTTGGGATCACCATACTATATTTTGTCACTGATAAATGATGGCAATCCACTCAAATACCTCTAAATCTTAACTGTCTGATCCTTGATGAAAGAGACATACTTCAGCAGTTCTAGAAACCTTCTCTCATATTCATCTATTGTCATACTTCCAAGCTTGAGTTCAAAGAACTCTTTCATTTTCTTGTCATAATATATTTTAGTCAAGTATTTATTCTCAAAATACTTCTTCAATTCCCTCCAAGTAACACTTTTCTCTTTATTGTGTTGCACCTTCTCAAGCTGATCCCACCACATGGATGCCTTTCCCTTGAGTTGATAGATATAAATTCTAACTTCTGCATGAGAAGAATAATTATGCAATTGAAAATACTTTATCATGCCCAGCAACCATGTTTCTACATCCTCATCCTTCTTGTGTTCACCATCAAATGTAGGAGGTTTGATTTTGTTTATTTCTCCTCATAGATCATCCACCCCAGACCTCTTATGCTTTTTGATAGGGGATGGACTTGAGTTGTTGCCTGCTCTCTTATTGGAATGCCTCGGGGAGTGGTGGTGATGTCTGCTAACACTTCTAGCTTTTCTTTTCTCGTCAGAAGGCTTGTGACTTCTTGATTTTCTTGAGCCACTCTCCTTATCCAATTTCTTTTCTATTATGTTCAATCTCTCCAATAACTTCATGTTGAAGTCATCCTACTGCTCCTTGGCTCTCATAAGACTTTCATTATCAACTTTATGGCTTTGGACATCCTTCTACAAATTTTTAATGGTCTCTGCCATATTCATGTTTTCATCTCTTCCTTCTCCATGTCCATTTGAGTTTGCTCCTTCAATTCCCAAATGGACATCCATCCCTCTTATCTCATCTTCCTAGTTGTAAGTCCCCTATGCCTCTTCCATTACTATGGACTCTGCACTGATCTTGATCTGATATATTTGTTGTTAACTAATGATCAATTTCCTAGGTGGATAATTATATTCCACTGTTCAAGACCTTTCCAACACCTACTCCCATGTTCAATTCTGAGTCTTGAGCAGAAAGTTATGGCTATTTGAAAATTGTCCATTACTTTTTCTGTTCATTTTTCAACTTGGCGCAAAATTTCATTGTAATCATGCATTTTCGCACCTATTCCATTGGAATTTTCGTAGGATCTCAATTGGGTTTCTTAATATACATATTATGGACACTCTGCCCAAGTTTCACCTTTTTCTGGGTTTTGGCCTGCTAGTTACAACCTACTGAAATTCCAGACCAAAATACCATATTGTAATTGGTATGCTATAGGTACCTTCTTTTCCATATTAAACACTTTTAACATGCCCAGAAATTTAATTCAGCTCTTGGAATTTCTTCTATGGCTCAATAGATTTCCATTGACTACTACTGTGCCTCAATCTGATTACGGAGAAAAAATTTATGGCCCTTTGAAGTTAGTTGGGTCATAAAATTTACCCTTCACTGTTTGTGCTGTAACTTTCTCATAAAAGCTCTGTTTGATGAACAGTTTACACCATTAGAAAGATCTATCTGAGCTCTTTTATTTGATTTGTAGAGATAGAGTGTACCTTTGGTACACCTGTGTCTCATGGTTTTTGAGTTGCTAAAAACGCTCTTAAGGCCCTCAAAAACGCGCTGCAAAAAGATGATGTTCAAATGATATAAAACGTCGCAAAAATTAGCAGGTTTTATGTTGTTATTCACCCTCCAAACGACTCCGCGTGCACAAATTTCAACCTGTATGCCCATATTCACCATGCACAACAACAACACAAGGTAAATCGCGCTTTGCGCACTTTAAAACCACTGTGTATCACTTCTCTGTCGCGCTAATAACTTGCGCGCACTGCTTTTGTGTCGCACACCAATATCCACCGCGTGCAGTTTTGGTTCTTGCACTATTACCTGTTGCACACAGTTTGTGTATCGCGCGATGATATTCCATGCGCATTTCACTCTATGCACTACACCATGCTAAGGTTCAATACACCCCACCGCGCGCACAATTACTCTGCGCGCACCATTGACTAAATTTTCGCGCGACAACATATACCCATATTGCGCATGCACCAACCAAACTCCTCTGTGCTTTGCCAATACTGCATACACCCCGTGTGACATTATTATGTGTGTCTACACTGCGCAATGCTAAATTTAGTGTGCGCACCCACACACCAATATTTTTCCGCGCGGCGCCAAAATTTACCGCACACACCCACACACCATATTTTTCCGTGCAGTGCCAAAATTTAGCACGCACACCAGCACACCAACATTTTTCCACGCAATGCCCAATTTTCACATATCACAAGATTTTTATTGTGCATCAATTCCTCGTGAATTTCGCTGCAGAAATTGGAGCTTTTACTTAACTTTTTCCCCAATTTACCATACACATTCTGCAACCATGAAATTTGTCCAATTTCACCCTGATGACACCAATTCAACCTCTGCAACAAAAAATCGTTGTGGGTTGATATTTCTGGAACAAAATTCCCCAAAATCAATTCACAAATGGAGGATTTTATTTACCAAACTCGCTCCATCTGTCATGGCTTCATTATAACTTCAAATTTGACCAATTCCAGGTCTGAATTTGATAGAACAGATATTAAATCAATAATATCTCACCGTATGGCCGAATTTTCTCAATTTTCCCATGAATTTAACAACAAAAATTGGGGCTTTTCCCAAATCTGCACAATTGTTGTTACTTTTTACCATGGACGCTCTGAAACTCGAAATTTGTCCACTTTGAAATAAATCCTCTATGACATTCGCTTCAACTCAACTTTCTCAGCCCATCCATGCTCAGTGTTGAAAACTGAAGCTTTGATACCATGTTGTAATGTCCCTGGCCAACCATGTCGGGCCACGCTACGCCAGAGAACTCTTTTGTTCTCTCTGCAGAACATATTGTAACATACCCAGTATCCAACTGAACTATGCCACATAATTTTTTCGAACTTCATGCAATTAAAATATATACACAGAGAACTCTTGTGAAAGATTTACATATAAACGTAAACAAACAAATGCATATTGTAAATGCACAGATTCACACTGAAATAATAGTAAACATATACATGCTGCATATACAGGAAATACCCATGAAAATAAACATGTAAATAATAATGCAGCATATAAATTTATCACACAATTGACACTTATCTTTGTAAGAATATCACCAACTGCATGCAGACCTTCCATGAACCTCCCATCCTTAGACCACACTATTCATCACTCTCAACAGTGAGTCACCCCCGAGATGGGACTAAACTACACCTGGGTAAAGGGATTCCTAACCAAGCTATAGGCTCATAGAAAACAGAAAATACTTTGTCACAGGTGCCAACTCAAACTAACAACCTACAGTCCATCATTCCCCACATTCATGTCCCACCTAGGAAGTGTGCCCCTTCTTTGCTCAACAGTCCTTCGGCTGCCCCACTTCCTTTCCGGGCTTCAGCAACAGGTCGGACAGGAAGTCTCAAAGCATTGTAGTTGTAGTTTAGCACCTTCAGGAAATCAATTCCCAGCAATTCTCTCACCCAGAGAATTGCTCATGGGCGTGACAACCTGCCTCTTCAATATCCCACGGGCCTAACAACCCACCTCTTCAATTTCCCACTGGACTGACAACCCGCTTCTTCAGTCCAACTCGCAAGCTAATCAGCTACGCAAACAAGTATGGCTATGGATACAGGTTCTGGTACAGTCATGAAGATGCAAAGGATAGCTCAATGAGTGTGTGCATTCTCATGGATGATCGACCGGATGACTGAATGATGCCTGAATGATGGGAGAGTGTGTGAAAATGAACTAAGTCCCAACAATATGTATGCATGTCCCGAACTTGACACTTGTCATGTTGGGAGCTACTTTGGCCCACTTGTCCCCAACTTTAGAACTTAGGATAAAATAATTATCCATACTTTATGATTTAGGAAATATTAATATAATATTCCTTTTTGGCTTAAGCTCCCTAGCTTAGCCCTTTTCCTTCACTTTTGACCCTCCCTTTCCCTAACTAGTGGAGTTTAGTCCCCCATCTCTTTTATCATGGTCGTTCTGTGCGCAACGATGTATTTTATATTAATCGTGAGACATATACAAAAATAGGTGCACTGGCCTTTAACATCTAGGCTCTTCGGCCTAATCAAGACATAAGCATCCTAGCTTATAATAACTGGCTCACCAACGTATAAAACATAGCATATACACAATGGCTCATTGGCCTCAATATCACGCATACTTAAGATGTTGTGCTCGATATCCTAGAATGTGCACACTTCATCCTTTTACTACGCAGTACATGAGCACACTATGCCATGAAAGGTGCATACAAAATTATATCAAAACAACTCACTAGCTTAAGTACATTTGCATTTACATTTACATTTGGGTTCGGCCTAGGGATATTACAATGAGCATTATCTAGGGCGTATGTCACTAGAGTAGAGAATTATTAGGCTTGGAGAACCTTGGGCTCCATATATTGGCATCATTCCAGATTTCATTGTGGTGTTTCTATAGTAGATTCATATGATGCCTGGAAGCCATTAGTTGTGTGTTTAGTAGTATTCTACAACTATTATTACAACCTTAGTTATCATTGTACTGATTTTTGGGAGTTTCCATCCATAATAAGATGCCATGGTTATCTTCTTTATTCTATGTTTAATGGGTATATGATGTATGTTTAAGATCTATTTGGTACTTCTAGCTGCACTAATACAAATTGTTTGATAAAATAACACAAGGAATAGTAATAAAAATTTTGGTAATACAGATATATTCCCATCTACCTTAGTTGGGAATTTTACAACCTTTCCAAATGAAAATGATTCTAATTGGGACTTGTGATCAGGTAGTGTTCCCTTGTTACAGGAGGGAATTTTCCGACCTATCAACAATTAACACTAGAAGGAGGTCATCCAACAAGTAATCCCTTTCTTACATCCTTTTTTGGATTTATTCATTTTGAAATGAATCCTATCCATGTTCTAGAACATGATTTCAGTTTACTTAGGCATGTTGGGAGTATTTATAGAAAGACATGCAATATCTTGCAAAAATTGAGTTTTAATGGGGAAGGTAAATTTTTTGCTTCTCATCATATGTCTGAGTTTAATCTTATTTTCAAGCATTTACATGTATTTTATGAGAGTGAGAACTACAGACTTTTTACAGTTACTTTAAGAGGAAGAATCTAGAGTGTGTTTGAAATGTTGCCAGCCAAATCTATTCACACATGCAAACCGTTCATGGAGTTGTTTCTCAACGCTCATGTGGATTACAATTATAAAAAATTGTGGTTGGAAGTGGAAAATATTTGTAGACATGAAGGTGATCCTATTGATGCTTTTTTTTTCCATATTTATGTTAATTTGCTTCAGATTTCATGAGAACTATCAATCCTCTAGAGAAGATGCATTAGATTCGTTTATTTATCTTAATTCTCTTTCTAACCCATAGGATCATGAAAATAATGATGAACATAAAGTTGATTTATTTAATTATATGCATGTTACTAAAGATATTATCTCATAAGTTAATGTTGATTCAAAGTCTAATTCTATTAAGTCCACTAATAACACTGCAATTCTTATGCAACAACAAATGTTAGGATTTTATAATGAGCAGTTTCAGAAACAATCGAATGTGTATGAGGATTCAACTTTTGTATTAAATAATGATACTCAAACTCTTGTGGAAGGACATCAGGTAGAAGAAGACTTGATGTTTATAGGCCTTGAAATTGAAGTTGTAAGTAATAGCAGTATTAATGGTGATATTGCATTTTTTTCTTCTCATATTGAACTAGGCCCTCTCATCCTTACCCAAAACTCATCATCAAATCAGACTTTGCATGAAAATGTTTCTCTTGATACAATTAATGAAGGTTATCCTATCAAAAGGGAAGCATTTAAATTTTTACACTCTGAAAGTTTTTACTCTTTGTATCCAAATTTGTTTGTCCACTATAACATACACTCTGATATTAATGATTTTCAATTTAAGATTCTACTATGGTCAGACTCTAGTTTGATGCAAAGTGATGTAAAAGTGTCTTACAAAAATGAGGGAAATGTTGGTATTCAATATAATTTATTTCAAGATTATGAAGAAGAGAATAATATTTTTATGAACATTGTCTATGAAACAC
>ML780598.1:2055787-2067618 GCA_009831015.1 Picea engelmannii
TGTTTGACCACATTAGTTTTGTTGATACTTTACATGTATGGGTTGATCATTTTAATGATAGACAATTCGAGTATCATGATCCTTCTCAAACTCCTGGTTAGTTAAAACATCAAGTACAAGGTAATGAATTATGGCTTGCATTCAAGTTAAATCTTTGAAAACCTTCTTTCCTAACTCACATAATGTATGGGCTTACCAAACCTCAATTAGGACGGCCACCAGGTTTACACTATTTCAACTCCTTTGTGGAGTGGAGGCAATCATACCAATTGAATGTGAAATCTCGTCATTGAAACTAGCCATGGAACTCTCGCCCAATACTTCCATTGAGGAAGAATGCATCTTGTATTTGGCCCACTTAGATGAACAATGTCTATAAGCTACCATGGCCAATGAGACTTGTTGTAGGGGCTAGTTGGCCTCGCCAACTAGACTCGCCAGTCAACTAGCCAAGTCAATTGTAGTGGATGGTTAGGAGAGTCGGTCAGATAGGCAGTTAGATTTGACTGAATACACAGTTACATAATGCAACCGACTTGTAATAGAAGATCATACATATATATACATGGCTATGTAATGGAATGTAAGAGACTATTTTGAATATAATAAAAATCTTTGATGGTTATCTCACCTCTTGTGTATGTTTTTCTATGTGACTATGTTCTCTTCTATATGATGCTATAGTATGTGTTACTCTATGTAAGGATCTACTGCTTCTATATGATGCTATAGTATGTGTTACTCTATGTAAGGATCTACTGGTAACTATCTCATACTTTCTCTCAGATCACAACATTGGTTTTGTTGTCAGTAGTTATGAACTCAGGCATGCATAACAAAGACACATAGATGTTAACTTTGGAAGATATACACAAATGGTGGGAGAATAAAATTACCAACTATATCAGAAACTATGCAAGAAGAAATCGATTGATGCTAGCAGAAGCTCATACTCAGTTCTTCTTTAAGACACACAAACAATTTTTGGAAGTTATTCCAAAGGAACTGTATGAATATCTCATCTAGTCTAATGCACATACTAACTCTGGATGAGCATTTGATTCACAAAATCAGAAACGGAGGAAGAACAAACCTGAAATGGTTTGAGAGGATTGTGCAAGACTACATTGAAGAACATGTTGGCATGTTTTACAAGAAGAGTGTGATTGTCATTGATGGAAAGAATAGAAATGAAACCAAAACTTGCGTAAGAATCTATTGCAAGGAGTGCACAGATCCACAATTCGGCTAAGTGTCGAAGTGACTCTTTAAGAAGTCGTGAGAGAAGAAGACGAGAAAGCTTGGAAGAGATAGCGATTCCCAGAAGTGCAGACGAGGTCCAAGATACGGACTCACAGGAGGAACAAAGTTCGAGACCCTTGAACACTTAGAAAACCTTCTAAGTTAGAGATATCAGAAGCTCGGGAGGAAGAGAAACATTGAGCGTTGGATCACTGATCCAGAGGACCAACAATCATTTGATCAAATCAAGGTGCGCGAGACTTAGCGCTTTGCACACGTAGGTGAGGGAGCTTGCCAAAGTTCCAAAGTCCTGAAGTAATTTGAGACCGTTCATCAACAGGAGGAGAATTTGGTTTGTTGATCATCGGGAGATACATGTCAGTAGATTATGAGTTCAGGAGGGAGAAAAGTTTGAGATTTGAAATCCCTGAAGTCCGGAGAGCCAGAGTAAATTTCAATCGTCAGATCCAGAGGGATACATGGTGACGAATCGTGAGCTTTTGAGAAATCACTTCGAGAGTCTCAGTTTGATATTTGAAATTCTCGAAGCCTGGAGAGCCGGAGAGTTGAAATTCTGAAGCTATGTCACATTAGGAGATCACATCAGCAAGGACATGTGGCAGACCACGTCATCAAGGACATGTGGTAGACCACGTCAGCAGACCATGTCAAAAAGGACATGTGGTAGACCACGTCAGTAGACCATGTCAAAAAGGACATGTGGTAGACCACGTTAGCAAGGACATTTGGTAGACCACGTTAGCAAGGACATGTGGTAGATCACATCAATGAGTGACACGTGGAAACCACTCGGCCCGTGCCAAGTCAACAAGTGATGTGTTTAATGTTAGATCACTCCAGGAGATTTACTTCGAGAGTTTTACCACCAACAAATGATAAAATATCTGAAGTCCTGAAGGTCTAAGTTGCGAAAGGGTCGAAGGGCCAAAGATCCGAAGTGGCGAAGGATAGAGTCTCAAAGTCCCAAATGTTGAAGTCCTGAAATGGACACGAGTCATCCGATCTAAATATCACTTCGGGTGTATTCTCAACCGTTGATCATATTACAGGGGAAGTGAAATTTGAGACTTGAGATCTTTGAAGTCTAGAGACCTGAAGGAGATATCGATCATTGATCGAGAAAGGGTCCACAGAACCATTGATCTGGTTGAAAGGTCAAATTCCTGAAGTAGAGGAAGAGTCGTCGATTGAGAAGGACAGGTGTCCGCAGATCATCGACTCTGGAAGATTGGCGTACGGAGGAAAGCAGGGTGTGAGAGTTGAAACTCGCGAAGCCCAGATCATGAAATAAACCTCAGTCGTTGATTTAGGAAGGTTAAATCTGATTCAAAAAACTTGAAAGGACATATCTGAACCATCATTTCATGAGCACTGTCAAGATCATGAGATCGACGGTACCGTCACATTGTGGGGATTGAAGGTGCACGAACATTAATAAGTTGAGGGCGGACCGCAATCGAAACCACAGTTTTGGAGAAAGGACACATGGAGTCTTGAGGTAAATTGCAGGGAGAAACATAGTTTGATTTCAAACCACCTTTAGACGCGCCCACAACCGCGTGGTCACATGAGATCATCGCCCAAGGTCATATCGAAAAAACGGAGCTAGTGCTTGCTAGACCGAGATCCTGAAGCATCTTTTTGAATAGGCATGTGGTCACCGCCGGTGGTCACATAAAGGAAGGATCTTAGAAGCCAAAGAAGCCAAAAACGACTGACTGTAACTGCCAGAGAAGATGAAGAGTTGCGACTTCCAAAGAAGCCAAAGAATATCAGGATAATGGTCGCTAGTGATTAATAGGTTTAGGATAACTGCCAGAGAATCCAAATAATCTTTGAATAATGGCCAGAGATGATGAACAAATTTATTATAACCACCAGAGAAGATGAATAATTGCAATGATGATCATGCAGAGGACTCGACGTGAGAAAGATATGCAGAACAGATAAGAGAGTGTGTTTTTCCGATAGCTATGTATGTGGGTAGAAGGAGAGGGTGTGTATCACCTAAAGTGGATATCAAAGGCCCAATGTATATCATGCAGAGGCAGCATAGAGCATAAAAGGTAGAAGAGAAGTTGAACAGAGAGGTGTCATGTGCAGGAGGAAAAAAAGAGAGCATAGAAGTTGAAGAAGGCAGAGGAGACATGGAGTTGTAACAGACCATATCAAAGACAGAGCAAGTAAGTAAATTTTTGTAACATTCAATCAAGGTGGTAGGGTGGTGCTAGGGAGGATTGTAGTCCTCTAAATTCTAGTTGGTGCTAGAAGATATTCTAGGAGTTGGTGCTTCCATCTAGTTGGTGCTAGAGAAACCTGGGACTTGGTGCTTCCATCTAGTCGGTGCTAGAGAAATATGAGAGTTGGTGCTCTCTGCAAGTTGTAGCTTGTTATTAGAGGTTGTAGCCTCATATTTGATTTGGTGCTCAAAGACTATGATGTACATGAAGGTTGGAGCTTGATTGACATCTGAAGAAGAAGAGGTTTTCTCCCTTTATGGGTTTCCTCGTGAAAATTTGTGTCTTTGAGTATTTTGTGTAATTGATCAAATATTGTATATCTATGCTTGTTAAGTTATGAGTAACACATTAAATAATAATCTAGAAATATTCAGAAAAGAATAAGAAAAGTTTCAAGCTTATATTATAATTGATTCACCCCCCCCCCCTCTTAGTTATATTTCCAACAATCAGTATCAGAGCTAGTGCCTTTGATCAAAGGCAGATCCATAAACTTGAACATGACTAGTCATGAAGGGAGTTCAACTAATAGAACCCCTATGTTTGATGGAACAAACTTTTCCTTCTAGAAAATAAGGATGAGAACATATTTAATGTCTTTGGGTGATGATGTTTGGGATGTCGTTGAAACTAGATATGTGAAGCTTGTAGTCTTGGCCTCAAAAGATGGTAAGCTGGAGTTTAGATTTAATGCAAAAGCAATGAATTCCATCCTCAGTGGACTTGCAGAAGTCGATTTTGTCAAAGTAATGCACTGTGATTCAGCAAAAGTTATGTGGGACAAGCTGATAAGTAGTTATGAAGGTAATGAAAAGGTGAAAGAGGCAAAACTACAGACTCATAGACTAAAATTTGGGTAGTTAAAGATGGATGAAGAAGAAACTCTCAGTAAGTACTTCTTACGTATAGAATAATTTGTCAACACTATGAAAGGTCTAGGTGAAAAGATAGATGAACCTTTTTTAGTCCAGAAAATATTAAGATCTCTCCATGATAGATTTAACTCAAAGGTCTCTGCTATAAGGGAAATAATCGATCTCAAAACGTTGACACTAGATCAACTTCTTGGAACCCTAACTTATTATGAAATGAGAATCACCAAAAGTAAATCCACTATAAGAGAGGCATCCTTTAAAGTAGAGAAAACACAGACTCCGATATAGATGTGATTGAAGCAAATTTTGTAAGAACACTGATGAAAGGATCAGGCAAATACAAAGGTAAACTGCCCTTCAAATGTTTCAACTGTGGTAAGATAGGTCATTTTTCATCTAAGTGTCCTCACAAAATAAATGATAAGACATATGACGATGAAGATAAGCACAAACACGAGAAGGTATATAAAGAGAATAATATTAAGAAGAAAAGCCTTTGTGTAAACAATGATGACGATCCTTCAGATGATGAAAGAAGTGACTCTTCTATTGAAAGTAAAATAAATGATATCATGCTAATAGCTTTAGAAGACCTAAATATTGAAGATACAGGAAGTGAGTTTGTTGATTGTGAAGCAGTAGTAGATCTTGAAGGAGAACTTGCCAGTGCCATGGAAGAGATTGATAGACTTAGAGAAAAGAAAAGAAAACAAAAATAGTTATTGCTCAGGTATGAGAAAATAGGCAATAAACCATCTGAAGAAATTGCTTTGTTGAAGGTTAAATTAGAAGAAGCTAAGAAGATTGAATACATCCTCAAACAACAATTGAAGGAAGCCGAAACAAAAGGTGAAAAATTGGAAGCTAAAGTAGTGATTGTCAGAAAATATCTAGAGACATTTCAGGCCTTATATCATCATAATTTGACAAGTATTAAAGCCTCGGAAGGATTAGCATCCATTCTGAATCAGCAAAGGAATTCAAAGTTGAAAACTGGTTTGGGTTATGAAGAGGGATCAAGTAGTAGTCATCCAAGCAATAAATAATCCATTAAGTTTGTCAAATCCACAACCATTGAAAACAGCAAACCTGCATAAACAAAGGAAGATAATCAGTAGCTTAGGAGGAGTGAAGAAAAAGGTATAAGAACTGAATCTGTAAAACAAATAAATAATACACCATCTGCTCAAGGAAATCTTCAGCATGGAAGAAATCGACCTGCTCAAAGAAGACAGCCATTTTCCAGGTACAAAGATTTTTTCTATGGATATTGTTTTTACTGTTCTCACTTTGGCCACAAAGTTGTAAATTGTTCTTTAAGATTTAGACATGAGCAATCAATATTGCCAAGGGATAAATATCTGCCACAACAAAGAACGAGACAGCCAAGTAACAAACAACCACAGACTGCAAATCATGTGATGGCTGGGAAAAAGGCACAGATTAAGCATAACAATCGTTATGATCCTTTATTCAATTAACCAGAATGTTACATCTGCCATAATTATGGAAATAAATTTGCAGACTGTCGATTAAAGAACTATAAGCCAGATTCAAATCACAGAGCTGAAAACCTCAAGATTTGGAAGAAGAATGAAGATAAAAAGTGTGGATTAGTATTGTCAGCTCAAATACAAAGAACCCTTGGTATATTGACAGCGGATGCTCCAGTCATATGATAGGTGACAAAAGTAAGTTCCTATCACTCAAAGAAAGTAAATCACGAAGTGTGATTTTTGGAAATGATGCTCGAGGAAAGATCAAAGGTAAAGGTCTAGTAAGCTTAAGTAATGGAAGAAGCAAAGCTCAAGATGTATTATTTGTTGATGGTTTAAAGCACAATCTTCTTAGTGTCAGTGAGATGTGTGACAAAGGATGTGAAGTCACTTTCACTACCAAGAATTGTAAAATAAAAATATTGAACACAGGAGAGTTGATTGCAAAAGGGGTTAGAACTGAAACCAATGTCTATATTCTAAAGGAAGATAAGGAGAAATGTCATTTAAGAAAATTTGATGAAAGTTGGTTATGGCACAGAAGGCTTGGACACCTGAATTTTGATCATATTGTCAAACTGAATAATGAAGGTGTTGTGAAAGATCTTCCAAGAATATCTATGCCTCATAACTATGTATGCGAATCATGTCAAATGGGGAAGTTGACTCGTGCTCACTTCAAAACAAAGAATTTCACATCTTCATAGAAACCGCTTCAAATTGTTCATATGGATCTCTGTGGACCATTGTGAAAGGTAGGAACTAGAGGAGAATGTTATTTTATGTTGTTCATTGATGACTTCTCCAGACTTACGTGGGTTTCCTTTCTGAGAGAAAAATCTAATGTGTTTGAGAAGTTCAAAATGTTTAAGGTGTTAGCTAAGAATCAGACAGGAAGGAGGTGTTGTTGGGAAAAATACCCTACGGACTAGCAAACTAGGGTCAGACTTGCATGCAGATTTTGACCGAAAATAAATTACTTTTTAACCTACAACCCAAGATTAAAACCCCTCTTTCACAGTAAATGCATGAAGAGAACCACCAACCTTATCACCGGCATTCGATGTAGATCCTCCGTTGCACTTTGACCACTTGGTTGTGCTACTCCTTCCACAGATAACTTGCAATCAAGACAAATAACAACTATGCATGCATGCTACTTCTCTACTCAAGGGTTAGAAATCAAGCATAAATTAACCAAACCATAGACAATTCATGCATTGGGATGGGAAAAGTATTCTTCTTATTACTAAAAATGAATCAACTTACAATCAAAGCTAAGACTGGCCACCGCTCCTTGAACCTGATCCTGGGCTCCTCTTCTTCTATCCTTCAACTGCTTTGCGTTAAATATCCTTTGGCATGAGGAAAGGCTAAAGGGTTGGGACAATGGATTACGTAAATGGGCAGAGTTTCTTTGCTATATTTTTTCCTCTTCCAAATGGTACCCCTACCCCTTCTTTTATATGCTAGAAGGAGCTAGGGTTTTGGACGAACCCTCGGCTATGCATGGCCGGGAGTTTTAGTTAATTGACCCATAGATTTTTGTTCCATCGGCAACTTTCCTTTTTTCGTGCTTTGTTAGGTACACGTGGGTTGTAGTGAGCCATCCAGCGTGCACACGCGTGCAGTAACGGGTTAGGGTGCGTGGGCCTTGACACAAGAGGATTTCCAAAGAGTTGTTCAGCAGATGTTTTGGAAATAAAGGGATATAAGTTGGCCTGATTCCAGGTAAGCATGTGTGGTGCAATTTAAGGTTATAACAAATGCCCCCTAATGTGTGAGGTCATAAGAGCATCTGATAGTCGAAATACATTACCAATATTTACTGATGTGCTTAACGAGTGAGACCAAGGATCAGGAACCAGGAGGTGTCATCTGCAAAATAAAAAATGTCTCACCGAGGCGGGCATACCCATGCTTAGGATAAAATAGAACCATGGCTGCCAATCAAATACATTGTAGATCCATGTCAAATAACTATAAAGAGTAGCCGCGAATAATACACAGTGGAGCTACATCTCGAAATCAGAAAGATATACATATAGAGTACCCATCTTCCAGAAGCTGATTAGGCCTGATGGATGTACTTTAGATCTTGAGCAACAACTTCAAAATCTTCTAAAACTCGGGTAGGAGTGTAATATGAGTGGACGACTACACTATGCAGAGGTCTTTGACGGCTCGTCGGTTATGGACTTGATAATATTGATGATCGGACTGAAGGCTTCAGTGATTTCGAACAAGGACTTGATTGGACGTTCAGGATGGTCAGGTATGCAGACAAGAGACATATTGCAGAGGGGCCGACTCAAGATTAGTGAAAAACTTCCCTTGGACAATAGCACGACAAGTGATAAGACTCAGGCAGCATATATGTTAATCATAAGTCTACGAAGCAGGAAGCAATGAAAACTCTCCATATGTTTGGAAGAGTAACCAAACGGTGGAGGACACAACTCTATATAGCGAGAAAAGCTTCCTAAGGTCATACTACATCCCATAGTCTGATGATCAAATGGACAGATGTGCTTTATCCAAGGGCGACTCATTATGCTGCCAATAAAGAAAATACTTTTCCCAACCTCTTTTTGGGGTGTATTTGATTTTTTTTGTTCTTTTTGATAATTTTTGAAAAAGAATAAAGGAATATTACATTACAATGGAGGAATGAGTATTGCAAACAAACAAGCTCGAGGCACAAGGACAAGACTGATGTTCTGGTAAAATGATACTCGGGAAAAATCCTTCGGCGGCCAAAGGTGTTAAGACGCAGAAGCAAACTGTCACAAGACTAATGGATAAGGTATGCAAATGCGGTTGATAGAACACACAATGGTAACGTACTTCGATGTAAGTTTAACGAGCCCAGAGAAGGTAAGCTCGGTGGTTTTTCATATTTAGAGAGTCTGAAAAGGCATAAAAGGAGACTCTGTTGGGGTACCTTTTTCGACAATAGTCTAGTCGGTTTGAAAAGGGGATAAACTAGCACCGATTAGACGTCAATTCAAAACCATTTTAACGAGTGTGACAAGGACAAGATCACTCGGCTATTTTTTCACTTTTAAGGAGTCTGAAAAAATCTTAAATATGGACTCCGTCGGGAATATTCTTCTGGACCAATTTAATGAGTGTGAAAGAATAAGGTCACTTGGTGATCTTTTCAATTTTAAGGAGTCTGAAAAGAGCTTAACTATGGACTCTGTGGGGGTTTCTTTTTCGTAAATTTAGTCCCTCGGGCCTGAAAAAGGAATAAAATTATACCTGAGAGTACTCTTCTAAAGAATGGGAATTCTATAGAGTATACCTTTGTTCATATAGTTGACCGTCCAGACTGAAAAAGGGGTAAACTACCACCGAACAGACGTGACTTCAAATTTCAGTTTAACGAGCATGAAAGGTCACAAGATCGCTTGGCAATCTTTTCATTTTTAGAGGATCTGAAAAGGGATTAAAAGGAGACCCGTTAGTTTTTGGGAGTCCTGAGGGTAAGACAAAGAGTGAAAAAGACTCATGCAAATGAGGCTCAAACTCATATTCAGGAAAGACTATATAGACTCCCGAGCCTATAGTGTTTTTAGAAACGGCATGGACACCATAATGCAACCAGGACCTACCTAGGGCATCCATGTTCTGGTAAGCTCTACCACCAAGTCGCGACACTTCTAGAGCAGAGATGACGGTTCTGTGTCACAACCTGATGGGATCGATCCTATAGCATAAGAAAAAGGCAACGAGATGCAAAAGTTGGGGTGGTATCCTAACCTATATGCTCAAGTTGATTTCTGAAAAAGAAAAAAAAATTATGGACCGTCAATATTTTTTCGAAACTCAAAAAAAAATTGTCCCAATACCTGATCAAATCCCTCCCATATAACTCCTGGATCACTCTAAATGGTTTTTGGTATAAAGAAAATGATAAGGGAGGCCAAAAAAGTGACAAAAAGAGGCCAAAAAGTCTATAAATAGAAGCTAGCAGCTCATTATCACCATTGTTGATTTGGAAATTGACTCTAGAGCCAAAAGACCCCCTTTGCCAAAGATAGTGATTCCGGGAGCTACAGTGGATGAAACGAACTTCTGCTTGGACCAAGTAAGTACAAACTCCCTTATCTAGCTATTCAATACTTCAATTTAGTCATTTAGTTTATTTTTTGGGTGGGCATCGACCTTAAAAAAGTCGGCCCTACGTACACGCGGGCTGTCTCTAGATAGGCTACGTGTACACGCGGTCAGAGTAAAGTCTGTCTGCGTGTACATGAGACTGTCACCTATACAACCCATGTGTACCCCATTTATTGATGGAAAAGAAAACTAAAAGAAGTATTGACCCTCCTTTACCTTATTGTGTTGGCAAGATGTATGTCCAGTGGAGGGAAAGGGAGCATGAGGCAATCAGTGAGTTGGTTGCTGCAGATCCGAATGTTGTGGCCATGTTAATGTAATGCGGTTTACTCAAATTCTTTCTATGTCCGTTTATGCGCGTGCAACCAAGGCTACTGAATGCTTTGATTGATTACTGGCATCCTGATGCAAAGGAATTTATGCTAGAGGGGGAATCACTGGTGCCCAACACCGAGGATATTTACTTTCTGACTGGCCTCTCAAGGAGAGGGGAACCAGTCAACTTCTAGACTTTTCCTGCGGGGCCGAGCAAGATCTCGGAGTTGATAGCTGAGCACTGTGAGGCTGGGACCAAACGTGCGGGCTCCCAGGTACCCATTAGCAAGATTACCAACTTAGCACTACAGACTATCTTGTTATTGATTGGGCAGATTGCCGGCTCAGCAGTCGTGCATCAGGCTTTGCGCACACAGATGAACTGTGCAATCCAGTGCATGAATGCACAAGTTTTTTATTGGAGTACCACACTGCTTGAGTGCATGAAGAAGCAATTGATAGATTTTCAACAGTATAGAGGAACTTCGGGTTCGGGACCATCTTGTGTTCATTCTTTTTTGAGAGAGTTCCGAGTTTCAGTCCTCAGGTTGTAGTACGAGGACATCAGGCCTCTTTCCCTGCAGTGTGTATATGGGCAGTGTTACTACCGTGACAAGGTGGTGGAAGGACCGTTGAGTCCTTCGACGATGATTTCTTTGCATGGTTGTCATGACAGATCCTTGTTATCGAGGACTACCTGTATGCAGGGATAGATTTCTCTAGAGATCCTGAGATACCCGTGCCTCCTGGTGAGGAGCGAGGGGAGATGGGTAAGTCTCCACCTTTGTAGTTTTTTTGTTTGCATACGTAATTTTTATGTCTTTTTGTTATATATATCATTTTTTTGTATGCCAGAGTATTTGACGGGTAAACGTTTGTTGTATGCAGATGTGGGACCCGTGTGACCTTCCGACTATGCACGGAACAGGCGTCGTCCACGGCCAGAAGTCGTGGCTGTCGCCGCTGGGGGAGCAGCAGTAGTAGGGAACCTCCCATCCGGAGAGGCCGAGAGGGTCCTTAGAAAAATTGAGCGGAACTTCACTGCGCTCACTCGCACAGTCCCGATGGCAGAGATAGAGGACCTGCCACCATCCATGCAGCCTCATGTTGTGGGGGCACCTCGGACATGGGTCTGATTGTTTAGGCATTTAGCCCGTGCTGTAGATGATTATAACAGGGCCCATAGGCCCTGAATAGATTTAGACTCTTTATGTGCCACAAGCACCTACTTGTATATATTTTTTGAGGGCATAAGCCCGGTGACTTGTTATTGTTCCCATTTTTTAGGCACTTGCGTCCATCTATGTACTCTGAGTATTTTATGATATTTATATATGGTTTTTATCTTTTTTGTGTTTTATGGATTCTGTGTGCAAAAATGTATTTACATGTTTATGTCCATGTTCTTTTATATGTGGGAAAGATGCCAATCTAAAATTTGATTAGCTAGAGTATCTGTAATTTGGTTTAATCTCCTAAGAACATGAAAATATGTAATATAATCAAAGTTTCGTTCT
>ML780598.1:2101152-2120421 GCA_009831015.1 Picea engelmannii
CCAATTATAAAGTTATAGATAATTTTGGGAAGACCCCAACTTCCTAAGTGAACAAACTTTTCATTCAATCCAAGCCATACTCAGAGATTTGGCCATGAAATTATAGGCTAACTATATATGCATTCAAAGAAGATAACTATCATAAAAATTTATCCAGCATACGGGAAATTCAGCACATTCATTCAAGTCATTCCTCACAGCTCACTACATGTGAATGTTTCATCTTCATGAAATACAAAAATATGCATATTTCATAGATTTAGTAGGCCTTTAATCATACAAAGCATAAGTTAAAGACTTATCTGATCACAATTGTTAGTCAGACTAATTGGCTAAGGGTGTGCACTTTTCCACCCAACCATAGGCTTTGTTGTATCAATATTTTTACAACACGCCACTCCTATGCCAAACCATGATACCACGAGGAAGCTCGGGTTCCTAAGGGAAAATTTTTAGGTTGACCGTGAAGGCCACTCTCCTTCACAAGGAGTCAACAGTAGGAAAATTCTCTTTCTACCCACCAAGTCAAGGCCTCCACGAATGTCCTCAATAGCCTTCTTAGTTGGATAACCTATACACAGGGAGTCCCTTCTTTGCTAAATAGTTCCTCAGTGCCCTACCTTCTTTATACTGGTTTTCCTATCCAGTAATCATTATATTCACAACCCTCTTTCTAGGTTGGGTTAGAGTTTCTTCTCTACTCAAAAATTCAATAGGTAACTATCTTCATGTTAGCACAAGATTGGTTTATGCCTCAGCATTGCATAAGTGGCGCTACCTAATATTTCACAAAGAACAGAATCTGCATTTCATTATTCATTTTGGAAAATGAATACAATTGTTATGGGATTTTTATTTATTTTGGGGAAAAATGAAATTATATTGAGTTATTCCCAATATCCAAGTTCAAGCATCAAAGCACCCACTGATTTATGCTACCGAATTGCATGCAGAAACACAGTCGGGCGCTACCTACAGGAGTTGCGTAATATTCTGACAGAAAACGAATTGTGTAGAGTTATTTCACGAGTTTTGAGTCATTAACTTAAAACTTTGATTGTGAACAACTGAGAAGGTATTTTCAAAACTGGAGGAGATTTTTGTTCATAACATTCCAAATAACAAAAACCTCTCTCAGTTTTTCAAAATGTATTATGGTTTGAGAGATATCAGTCATAGAAGTGGCGCTACCTACTATGCACAGTGACACTGCCTAATTTCCTGTAGCAGTCACGATTTTGATTTTCGCCTTGTTGGGAGGTTGCCACATGTCAAGGAGAGTTCGAATAGATTCTCAAGGATCAGTTATATGTCAAGGGACACCTGCACCTAATATTTAGCTCCAGTAAAGGCATCATGCATAAGGTGGAAACAATTTATTAATGACTTCCAACAAATTCTTGAAAATCAGCAATTTGTTGGATTTTTGTCTCTTTGATTGTTGCCATCTATCTCCTAGGCTTATAATCCAATGGAGGAGATGGGATCCAATGGAGGAGATGGGATTTGACCTCCTAAGTTTATTTGGATGCTATTTTCTATTTAAGGAAGGAGAGATCTCTTGGAGAAGTGGATTCATGAGCCAAGAGAGGCTAGACAGAGATGTAGCAAGCAGTTTTCCTGTGTGTGTTCATTTGTAAGCCTGTGGGCATTTTAGGATTGTAAGCATTACTTCTATTGGAGACTCATGAGAGTTGTGATTTCATATTGCAGATTTGAGGATCAAAGGCTGTCAATGATTTATGGATCCCTAAGCAGCAGAGGATCTGTTGTATTTCTCCCATCAGTCATTGTTTATATTCAAGTATTTGTTGATTCATTAAATTGAGAGTATCTTTGTTTAGTGAACATTCTACCTTATGCTTTCCTTCTTCATTCTTCCACTTATCGGCATATAATCTTGTTTTCTATTGAGCATCTTTTGTGCCTTCATTGAGTAGGATGTTTGTGACTCCATTGCCCATTGGTGTAGCCTACTGATCTACAATTTGCATCCCTCTCTCTTTATTTATCCATCTTGTTGATCCACCTATTCAAAACCAAAATTATCTTTTACATTTCTATGTTACCAAGCTTACTCTCATTTGTAGTCTGGGAGTGACTCTTGGAGTGATAACATAAATTGGCGACGTTGTCGGGGACGGATTTGAGCAGATTGAAAAGCTCAGTGGGAAGAACAACAATGCACAGCTCCAACTTTAGATGTTGACTGAATTTGGACACCTTCAAGGCTTCACATTCACCATGGTAACTCCATTGTTCAAAATCTATTGGTGACTCCACTGGGGATGAGACAAATCAAATGGCTATGAAGTCTATCTTGGCCAGGAGGTTTTCCCCACTCAATTTCTCAGCCATAGAGGATTATCCACATCCTGTGCCTCTTACTGATGAATGGAAAGATATGTTGCCCAGAATTTATGAAGGTAAGGATGACAACCCTGTTGAGCATGTTCATGAATTTCATGCTTTGATGTAGCAGCTTGACATCCATCATGAAGATATATTAATGAAAATGTTCATGTATTCATTGGAAGGCTATGCGAGGCAATGGTATAGAACACTCCCTGCTTCTAGTATTTCCTCTTTGAAGGACTTTCATGATGTTTTTTATTCTCATTGCAAGAAAATTTATCCAGATGAAAGACTTTTTGAGAATTGTTGTGAGGGGTATGCATCATATATTCAGGATTCAGCAAGTGATTCCTCTAGCAGTGATGATGAAGGGGATGATTGCAAAGAGCAAGACTTAGATGGTGAGTTTCATAATGTTTTTCCTATATTTGAAGAACAAATGCATCATTCATGTCAAAATCTAGGTCCCCAAGAGAAAGATCAATATGGGCAATCCATCATTTCCTTATCTCCTCCTTTTCTCGATTCTTTAATTCAATAGGTCATCTTAGATTCATATTTATTTCATCATGAGCATAGTGTTGCAGCTTGTCATAACCAAATTCATAGCTTACCAATCCCTCCTATTGTTAATGAACCAATGTGCCATGATGTGCTAAGTTTTGATGACTATGAGGATGTTTTCCTTGAACAACCAGTTGTCCTAGCTATTGCACTAATCCCCTCAGCCATTAATAGTCAAATGGTCATTGATTCATCTTTGTATGATGATTATGAAGATGATTTCCATGAGAATCTTGTTGAAGACCTTATATCAGAGAAGTACCCTTTCCATCAAAGCAACAATATCTTGTTTCAACCCTCATGTCATATTTTTGTTGTTGTAAAAGAAGAAAAAGATGATAATTTAAGTTTAGAAGGTGAAAAACTGAGAAATCGAGACCACAAGCCAAGCTATGATGAATATCCTTCACAATCAGAAGATAATATAGAAGAATGTAGTTTCCCAAGCACTTCTAATTATGATGAACTTCCCTATCAACCCCTTATTCCTCTTGAAGACACAAGCTCGGTTTCATCAAGCAGCCAAGATCAAATGCCATGTGATCAGATGAGAGAGGTTGAAATTAAAGAAAGACAAGAATCACTAATCCTTTTTCCTAATACACCTCATGACTAGGAGTGGACCAAGGCCATACGCATTGAGGATAAATCAGAAAATCAACAAGCCATACAAAAACCAAGAACAGTGGAGGAAGGACCTAATGCAATACTTTTCCTTTTTACACAAAGCAATGTTGCAGGGACAAGTACTGATGATGTTTTTCAGGATACATTTGTAGCTTGTATGGAAGCAGAAAGTGGGCCTAGGCTCATTGATTTATTCAATGGAAAGTGTATTGTCGAGTGTTTCTTTGACGTGCCTTCAAGTAAGAATTATCTCTAGTTCTTAAGGAAGCACATTTCAAAGCTTCAAACAGTTGAAAAAATGATGAAATGACTTCATTGGTTATTTCATGTAACTTGAATGCTTCATTTTCCCAATAATTAGAGTAGGTGTGTGCAATAAGCTTGCTGGAAAAGCATCGTTTTCATCATTTTTGTCAGTTTCAATTTTCATTTTCATTTAGTTTTAGCCGAAGGTCATAGATCAAAGAAGATTGCAAAGGTTAAAGGTTGAGAGCATGACTCCACAAGCCCAAAGGATAAGGCACTGAAACTACAAGAGTTCTTAGAGCTTCACAGGGAAGATTCTATCCCCCATGGAGCCTATGTTAGCACAATATTGGTTTATGCCTCAGCATTGCATAAATGGCGCTACCTAATATTTCACAGAGAACAGAATCTGCATTTCATTATTCATTTTGGCAAATGAATACAATTGTTATGGGATTTTTATATATTTTGGGGAAAATTGAAATTATATTGAGTTATTCCCAATATCCAAGTTCAAACATCAAAGAACCCATAGGTTTATGCTACTGAATTGCATGCAGAAACACAATCAAGTGCTACCTACAGGCACTGCGTAACATTCTGGCAGAAAACGAATTGTGCAGAGTTATTTCACCAGTTTTGAGTCATTAACTTAAAACTTTGATTGTGAACAATTGAGTAGGTATTTTTGAAAACTGGAGGACCCTTTTGTTCATAACATTCCAAATAAAAAAAACCTCTCTCAGTTTTTCAAAATGTGTTATGGGTTGAGAGATATCAGTCATATAAGTGGTGTTACCTACTCTGCACAGCGACGCTGCCTAATTTCCTGTAGCGGTCACGGTTTTGATTTTTGCCTTGTTGGGAGGTTGCCACATGTCAAGGAGAGTTAGAATGGATTCTCAAGGATCAGTTAGATGTCAAGGGACACCTACACCTAATATTTATCTCCAACAAAGGCATCATGCATGAGGTGGAAGCAATTTATTAATGACTACCAACAAAATCCTGAAAATCATCAGTTTGTTGGATTTTTGTCTCTTTGATTGTTGTCACCTATCTCCTAGGCTTAGAATCCAATGGAGGAGATGGGATTCGACCTCCTAAGTTTGATTGGATGCTATTTTCTATTTAAGGAAGGAGAGATCTATTGGATAAGTGGATTCATGAGCCAAGAGAGGCTAGAGAGAGATGTAGCAAGCAGTTTTCCTGTCTGTGTTCATTTGTAAGCCTGTGGGCATTTTAGGATTGTAAGCATTACTGCTATTGGATACTCATGAGAGCTGTGATTTCAGATTGTAACTCTTCTTTTTATACTTATTATTATTTGAATATATTGCAGATTTGAGGATCAAAGGTTGTCAATGATTTATGGATCCCTAAGCAGCAAAGGATCTATTGTATTTTTCCCATCAATCATTGTTTATATTCAAGTATTTGTTGATTCATTAAATTGAGAGGATATTTTTTTAGTGAACATTCTACCTTATGCTTTCCTTGTTCATTCTTCCACTTATCAGCATATAATCTTGTTTTTTGTTCAACAGCTTTTGTGCCTTCACTGGGTAGGATGTTTGTGACTCCATTGCCCATTGGTGTAGCCTACTGATCTACAGTTTGCAGCCCTCTCTCTTTCTTTATCCATCTTGTTGATCCACCTATTCAAAAATAAAATTATCTTTTACATTTCTATGTTACCAAGCTTACTCTCATTTGCAGTCTGGGAGTGACTCTTGGAGTGATAACACTTCCCACTATATTTTCTCTATTCTTTGTCTTATCCTCCTCCACTCCTCAACTCTCTATCTATATTTTCCTCTCGCCCAAGGTTCATGACTTCTCCTTTCATGTATCGGAGGAGCTCGTGGGTCAATCCCCAAAAACAAGGATGTTGTTCATTAAGCACATAAACATGGTCAGTGCATTAGTAATCCCAAAAGGCACCACCACAAACTCATAGTGCCCATACCTTGTTCTAAAGGTGGTCTTATGAATGTCCTCATCCTTAATTCTGACCTGATGGTACCCAGACCTCAAGTCTATCTTAGAGAACATTGTGCCCCCCATTAGTTGATCGAAAATATCATCAGTCCTAGGCAATGGGTATTTATTCTTGATGGTCATCCTATTTAATTGTCTGTAATTAATATATAACTTGAGGGTACCATCCGTTTTCTTTACAAAAAATGTTGGTGCTCCCCACAGGGACACATCGAGTCTAATATACCCCTTGTATAACATTTCCTATAGCTACATTTTCAACTCCACCAATTCATGTGGACTCATTCTATAAGGTACCTTGGATGCAGGTACTGCTCCTAGCATATGCTCTATGGAAAAATTTATATCCCTTTTGGGAGGCAGTCGTAGCATTTCCTCTAGAAATATGTCTCCATACTCAAATAGCATAGGATGGTCTTCAATTTTCAGCTAATTATCCCTTGTTGAATTTAATACATGGACGGTATATAGTGGGAATCCTTTCCTACAATGCCTCTTTAGTTGTATTGTTGAAAAAAATCTTACTGACATAATATTTTGTATGCCCTACAAGACCCTCTTATTTCCTTCATCATCTTCACATTCTAAGGTATTATTAAAATAGTCCAATTTTGATGTGTGTGCTTCCAACCAATCCATGCCTATTAGCATTTCATATGACCCCAACGGAAGTAGATTCAATGTTGCTTGTGTGTGTAACAGTATTTATATAGGAGATGAAGACTTTGTCAAAATATGAGACTGATTTAAGGTATGAGACTGGTTATGAGAAGAGATATTGTCTTGGCATAAAATTTAAATGCAGAGGATCAATGATAAATTGTGAGACTTCATCAAATTGATGTTTTGAGAATATGGAGACTTTGAAAAAAATGAGCGAAGGACCTGGAGGTTTTGCATAATGGATACAAAGTCGGTGAAGAAGTTAACAAGATCATAACAAGATCATATTTATGATGCCCTGGAAAAATGGGTGCTATGAGAATGTAATGCTTTTGGTAGTGCTTCTATTATTGACCAAATGTCAAAATTTAAACATTGCAACTTTAAGCACTAACAGGTCCCACCTGCACCCCAATTGCCACATGTCAGTTTTTTACTTGCTGACGTGTCCCCATGACATGGCACGATGACTTAGCAAGATAATGTGGCATTATCCTCTACACCCCGCTCTCACAAGGTAATGTGTGTGTCTGATGGATTGGACGGTGAACATTCGTGTCAATCAATGACCCAAATTAATGTGGGTTCCTAACCTATGAGGTCTTTAGCAAGGTCGTTAGTTCTCCAATAGATCTAACAGTTGATATTTATACAATTTGATGGCCCATATTATTTTAGGGCTCAAATATGCACAATGGTTAGTCAATAAGACTAACCTTTTGGGGAATGCAGATTCGCCACAAGAATTCCTGAACCACTCTCTCCGAAAAGATTTTCCTGTGAGATACGATAGTTGAGAATGACTCTGATCGACGGTCCATATATATGTGGGTCCTTAAATTTCATGACGGTTAGTGAGTATTACTTGAACCCAAAAAGACTAACGATCGAGACCAACAACTAATAAACGTCTCTCATTCTTTCAGGCTTGCACCTATGGGCTTATTCCATCAGAGTGTTACACTACCACACCTCCTGATATTCCCAAATCTCACAGTACGATAGGATTGGGATCTTGCACCTTTGGGTTCAACCTTATTCCATGCTTCAAGACCTTTTAGATACACAATTTCTTGATGGATGGTCGAGATTTAGTCTCGATGTCCAACGAATGGTCGAGAATAACCCTCGACACTTAAGCGATTTTCTCCTTGATTTTCATCACTCCACCTTGTTGGCATGTTTACAGGCAGGCATGCTTGTCATTGATGGCAAGATCAGAGTATGCAGTGATGGAAAAACAAGGACAACGTAAGCTCAGAAGAGATAGTGCAGAGTGCAAATGTATGTGTGTTTGTCATTGATGGCGAAGATCAGCATGATCAGATGGCGAAGATCAGCATGATCAAAAGCATAGCGATAATGGCAAGATCAGCAGTGTAAGCTCAAAAGGAGGAAAACAGTCAAACAATGACAAAGGTTTTGTTTCGGAGTTTCACAGATCTGGAAATCCAAAGGAAAGAGGTTCAAAATTGCGATATGTGAGATCACAAAAAGATCTGGACTGTTAGATCACCAAGGATTGTGGACCGTTGATCAGGCATGAAGAAGGCTCGTGAAGTGGTGAAATTGCGATCCAGAGGACACATGTTGAATCATCGTTTCACTGACTGGAAAGTAAAAGGAGTGAAGTGCTCGTTTGATTGGCGAGTGGTCATATCTCGTGGTTACATTTTCGAGAGCTGGAGAGAAGATCTAGAAAATCCAAGCTCTATTTCAGAGTTTGTGACATGGAGAGTCGAGAGGACTCATCACAGAATACTCAATATTCGAAAGTGCGAAATGCATTTTCGAATAAGGCTGTGGTCACAGCCAGTGGTTACATCTGCGGAAGATGGAGGAAGGAGATAACGGTGTTAAGCTCCATCTCAAAGTCTCGACGCTCATGACTTGGAGCATCAAGACCCTTCATCACAGGAATCGTGATGAGATCTAGACTGTCGGATCATTAGATATCTTGACCGTTGATCAGGCTCGACGAAGTTCATAAGTTTGAGAAACACAAAGCACCTTTTGGCGCAGCCTGTGGTCACCATCGGTGGTCACGTGAAGGGAAGAAGCTATAAGAATTAAGCTCCACATTGGAGTCTCAGCGATCGTGACTTGGAGCATCAAGACTCTTCATCACAGGAATCGTGATATGCGAGATTGCGATGAGATTTGGAACATCGAATCATCGGATATCTCGACCGTTGATTAGGCTCGATGAAGTTTATAAGTTTGTGAAATATGAAGCACCTTTTGGCACAGCCTGTGGTCATAGTCGGTGGTCACGTGAGGGGAAGAAGCTAGCAGTGCTAACCTCCATCTCGGAGTCTCGGCGATCGTGACTTAGAGTGTCGAGATCTTCTATCACAGGAATGCCGAGATATGAGATCACGAAATTAAAACTTTGTTTAGCACTCGGTCACATCCAGTGGGCATATGAATTAAATGCAAGACCCTATGAACTCCATCCAATAGTGTAGGTGAATTTAAGTATCATCGAAGGGCTATTGTTGCTCTTCATAGTTAATCGATCAGTGATGATTCAGTTGTTGAAGTGGTCTTTAGATGTTCACAATGTAACAACTAGAAACTACTGATGGTTTCTACAAAAGGACTCGAAGATACTTCTGTGTGATTGCCAGAGGAGCTGAAGAGTCTCTAGGAATCTGCTAGTGGAATGAAGACCATTTGTAGAGGCAATTGACAGATGGATCTAACTGCCAGAGAAGCTGAAGAGTTTCCATGATGAATAGGTAGAGTAATCGACATGAGAGAGCATGCAGAAGCATGGTGGGACAACATGCACAAGGTGCACAAAGACTATAAGTATGCAGAATAGAGAAGAGATGGGTGTTGTTGTTGTTTAGAGGAATTCAGGAGTGTAGAAGGAGGAGTGTGCAGCAGCTGAAATATAGAGAAGAGGAATGGTGCATTGAAGGGACATGGCGTAAAGAGCATAAAAGGCAAAATAAAAGAAATCACAAGGAGTGTGCAGAAGACATTGATGCAGACAGAGTAGCACAGTGTAGCAGAACAGTGATGAGACCGGTAAGCCATTGAAGAACTTTATATCATTGTAATAAGTCTTAATAGCAAAGATTTGCATTTCAGGGTGGTAGGGAGGTTCTAGGGAGGACAATTGTCCTCAGAGGTTCAAGTGGGTGCTTGAAAAAAGGGAGTTGTAGCTTCCATCTGGTTGCAGCCAGAGAAACCAAGGTGGCAGGGTGTTGCAAGGGAGAACTATTGTTCTTTGTTATACAGGTTGGTGCCTGTGTGACTGGAAGTTGGTGCTTCCATCCAGTTGGTGCTGAAACAATTAGGGAGTTGGTGCTTCCTTCTAGTTGGTGCTAGAGAAACCAGGTAGTTGGTGCTTCCTTCTAGTTGGTGCTAGAGAATCCAGAGAGTTGGTTCTCTCAGCAAGTAGTAGCTTGCAAAACAGAGGTTGTAGCCTCATTATGAGTTGGTGCTCATATGTATGATAATGTAAAGAATGTAAAGATTACTTATCATATAAAGAAGAAGAGGTTTTTACCCTGCATGGGTTTCCTTAGGAAATATCTGTCTCTGTGTATCTCATATGTGTGACTGATGTTGAATGTTCTATTGCTTACTTCCCTGCATTATTGTGACTGTCATTAAATTTTGTGTAAAGAGTAAAAAATAAGCATAATTTTTTAAGCCCAGTAACAACTGATTCACCTCCCCTCTCAGTTGTCCAACAATTGGTATCAGAGCCAGCCCCTTTTATTTAAGGGTAGATCCTAGAGCTTAAACATGTCAATCCATGAAGGAAATTCAACCAATAAGGCCCCTCTATTCAATGGAACAAACTTTGCCTTCTAGAAAGTTAGAATGAGAACCTACATAATGGCTTTAGGTGTAGATGTCTGGGATGTGGTAGATATCGGTTATGTAACGCCAGTTGTACTAGCTAATAAGGATGACAAGCTAGAATTTAGCTTCAACGCTAAGGCTATGAATGCTATCTTGAGTGGGCTTGTAGAAGAAGAATTCGTAAAAGTTATGCACCTAGGAACTGCCAAAGAAATGTGGGACAAAATCATTAGCAGTTATGAAGGTAATGAGAAGGTAAAGGATGCCAAGCTTCAAACCTACATAATATAGTTTGAACAGCTGAAGATGAAGGAAGATGAAATTGTTGGAAAATACTTTCTGAGAGTAGAAGAAATGGTAAATGCAATGAAAGCACTTGGTGAGAAAATTGAGGAACCTTCTTTAGTTCAGAAAATTTTGAGATCTCTACCAGATAGGTTCAACCCAAAGGTCTCTGCTATTGAAGAAATTAATGATCTAAAAACCTTGGAGTTTGATCAACTTCTAGGAACATTGACTCCATATGAAATGAGAATAGTTAAAGATAAACCCACCTCTAGAGAAGCATCATTTAAGGCAGACAAGAATGAGGATTCGGAGCCTGATGAAATTGAAGAAAAATTTGTGAAGAGACCGAAGAAGGGATCAGGCAAATATAAAGGTAAATTGCCTTTCAAATGTTTCAACTGTGGTAGGATAAGTCATTTTGAAAATAAATGTCCCCACAAAAGAAAGGATCAGACATGTGATGATGAGGAGAAGCACAAACACAGAAATTTCTTTAAAGAGAATAACTTTAAGAAGAAAAGTCTTTGCGTAAAAAATGATGATGATCCTTCAGATGATGAAAACAATGACTCCACTATTGAAGATAAACTAAATGACTTCATACTTATGGCCAAAGAGTATTATGATAATATAAGCACAGGAAGTGATGCTAATGAAGAAGAAGTTGTGGTTGACATGGAAGGAGAACTGATCAGTGCACTGGAAGAGATTGGTAGACTAAGAATTAGGAACATAAAGCAAAGACAATTGATGATACAGTTCGAGAAAGACACTAAAGAACCTGATGAAGACCTTGCCCTACTAAATGTGGAGTTAGAAGAGGCAAAGAAAATCAAAGACATTCTAAAATGACAGTTATCAGAAAAGAAGGCAAGATGTGAAGCCTTAGAACAAGAAGTAGTGAAAACTAGGAAAGAGATGGAGAAGTTTCAAGTCTTGTATATTCAGAATCTGTCAAGTATCAAAGCCTCAGAAGGATTAGCCACCATTCTGAATCAGCAAAGGAATCCAAAGCTGAAAACTGGTTTGGGTTATGAAAAGGGATCAAGTAGTGATAAGCCAAGAAATGAAGAACCCATCAAGTTTGTCAAATCTGCAACCAATGACAACAACAAACCTATAGAAACAAAGGAAGACAGTCAGCCACCCAGGATGAGTAAAGAAAAAGGTTCCAGGACTGAATCTGTAGAACAAAGAAATAATGTGCTCCCTGTTGAAAGACATCATCAGCATGGAAGAAATCGATTTGCTCAAAGAAGACAACCATTTTCCAGGTACAAAGAATTTTTCTATGGCTATTATTTCTATTGTTCTAACTTTGGTCACAAAATTGTAAATTGTTCCTTAAGACTTAGACATCAGCAATTAAGATTTCAAAGGAATAAATACTTGCCACAACAAATAATGATACAGTCAAGTAACAAACCTTCATAGATTGCAAATTGCCAAATTAAGTCTAGAGACATGCAACTAAGGAGGTCAAGAAATAATCAACAATCAATGAGTAGACAATGCTGCAACAATAATTTTGACCTATTGAACAATGAGATTGAATGCTACATATTTCATAACTATGGACATAAATCTGTTTACTGTCGATTAAGGAACTATGAACCAAATTTGAATTCCCCTACTGGAAATGTCAAGGTTTGGAAGAAGAAAGAAAGTGACAAGTGTGGATTAGTGTTGTCAGCTCAAAGAAAAATGAACCCTTGGTAAGATCAGACAGAGGAGGAGAATTTATGTCAAGTGATTTAAAGGAATTTTGTGATAAGCATGGGATCAAGAGAGAATACACAATCCCAAGAACTCCACAACAAAATGGAGTAGTGGAGAGGCAAAACAGAACAGTGCAACAAATGGCTAGGTCAATGATGAATGAGAAGAACATTGGTCAAACCTATTGGGTAGAAGCAATACACATAGCAGTCCATGTTCTTAACAAAGCCCACCTCATACCACAAAGTGACAAGACACCTTATGAACTGTGTTATGGGAGACCTACTTCAATCAAACAATTCAAAGTCTTTGGGAGTAAATGTTACATAAGAATAATGATGAAAACCTTGGCAAATATGATGACGAGGCTGATGAAGGTATCTTCTTAGGATATGCTACAAACAGTAAAGGATACAGATGCTATAATAAGAGGCTGCATAAAATGGTTGACTGTATTGACGTAAAAGTTGATGAAGGAATCCCAGCAAGAGAGGTGTACAAAAATGAGTCTTCTACAGAGGACACAGCTAAAGCTGAAGATGAACAGGTCCAAGAATCAGAAAACAAAGACTCTGAATCAGATGAAGACTCAAATACTCAAACAGACTCAAATCAGCAGGCTCCTTCAAATTCCTCCTCCAGAATTACTCAAAAGAATCATCCTGCAAGTCAGATAATTGGTGAAAAAGACAAAGGTGTACAAACCAGGAGAAAGATAATCAAAAATACCGAGCAATCACATATAGCTTTCATATCAATGCTGAAACCCAAGAACTTTAATGAAGCTAGCAAAGATGACCTTTGGTTTAAAGCAATGAATGATGAACTTGATCATATTGAGAAAAATAATATGTGGGAGATGGTTCATAGACCGGAAGGTAAAAATATCATTGTTTCCAAATGGATCTTTAAGAATAAGTTGAATGAGCAGGGAGAAGTTGTCAGGAACAAAGCAAGATTGGTCTGTAAAGGTTATGCTCAAATAGAAGGACTGGATTTTGATGAAACATTTGCACCCGTAGCAAGGTTAGAAGCTATCAGAATATTTCTTGCCTATGCTTGTCATAAAAGGTTTAAAGTCTATCAAATGGATGTCAAGTCATCTTTTCTAAATGGAGATTTAAATGAAGAAGTCTATATGGAACAACCAAAGGGTTTTGAATTGTCTGATAACCCTGACTTAGTATGCAAGCTGAAGAAATATTTATATGGGTCAAAACAAGCTCCTCGTGCCTGGTATCACAGACTGGATACGTATCTCAAAGACAAAGGGTTCAAGAGAGGAATAGTTGACAACAATCTATATATCAAAATAGAGGGTGATGATTTGCTCATTGTGTTGGTCTATGTAGATGACATCAACTTTGGATGTAATAAGGATTCATTTATAAAATGGTTTGCTTCTACCATGGACTCTGAGTTTGAAATGTCTATGATAGGTGAACTGTCATTTTTTCTTGGTCTGCAAATTACTCAGAGGTCTGAAGGGATGTTCATTTCTCAAGAAAAATATCTAAGAGAGATTTTGAAAAGGTTTCATATGGAAGATTCTAAACCTATGGGCACACCTATGGTTACTGGAAGAAAATTAAGCAAGGATGATGACTCACCTATTGTTGATCAAAGTTCATATAGGTCAATGATAGGCAGCCTGTTGTACATCACAGCATCTTTCCCAGACATAATGCATATTGTTGGAATGGTAGGAAGATATCAGTCTACACCTAAACAGAATCATTTGCTAGATGTCAAAAGGATATTCGGGTATTTGAAAGAAACAATGACTTATGGTCTGTAGTATCATAGAAATCAGAATTTTCAGTTAACTGCTTATTCTGATGCAGATTGGGCAAACTATGTTGATGAGAGAAAACGCAACAGTGGAGGAGCATTCTTCCTGGGTGACTCGTTAGTAGCACGGCTTAGTAAAAAGAAAAGTTCCATTTCTTTATCGACTACAGAGGCAGAGTACATTGCTTCTACTACCTGTTGCACTCAGGTATTATGGATGATTCAAACACTTGCAGACTTGGAGGTAAAATACGCAACACCGATCCCAATTCATTGTGATAACACTAGTGCCATCAGTGTGTCTAAGAATCCTGTACTCCACTCCAAGACCAAGCATATTCCCATAAAATACCATTTTTTGAGAGAGCAGGTCACCAATCAGGTTGTTAAGGTCCATTACATTCCAACCACAGAACAAATTGCAGACATCTTTACTAAACCCCTAGCCAAGACACCATTTCAATATCTCCGACAAAAGCTGGGTGTCATCTCGTCTCACACCTAAGAAAGTCCATCCTGTTAGGGGGAGTTTTATATTGATTGAATATCTGATACCTCCTAAAATTACTACAATAGCTCAGGGGGAGCATGTTTTCTTTGACATTGATGTCAAAGGGGGAGAAAAAGGAGTGGTCTGAATCGGATGCTACAGTTGGAGGTCCAAATATATTAGCGCAATCATTCAGGGTTGCCATCAATGCCAAAGGGGGCGATTGTTGTCATGTTTATAGGCAGGTATGCTTGTCATTGATGGCAAGATCAGAGTATGTAGCGATGGAAAAACAAAGACAATGTAAGCTCAGAAGAGATAGTGCAAAGTGCAAGTGTATGCATGTTTGTCATTGATGGCGAAGATCAGCATGATCAGATGGTGAAGATCAGCATCACCAAGAGCATAGTGATAATGGAAAGATCAGCAATGTAAGCTTAGAAGGAGGAAAACAGTCAAAGAATGACAAAGGTTTTGTTTCAGAGTTTTGCAGATCAGGAAATCCAAAGGAAAGAGTTCAAAATCGCGATATGTGAGATCACGAAAAGATATGGACCGTCAGATCACCAAGGAATGTGGACTATTGATCAGGCATGAAGAAGGCTCGTGAAGTGGCGAAATCGCAATAAAGATCTGGACCATTGAATCCATAGGACACATGTCGAATCATCATTTCGCTGACTGGAAAGTCAAAGGAGTGAAGTGCTCGTTTGATTGGTGAGTGTTCATATCTCGTGGTCACATTGTCCAGAGCTAGAGAAGCCAAGATCTATTTCAGAGTTCGTGACATGGAGAGTCGAGAGGACTCATCACAAAATACCCGAGATGCGAAAGTGCGAAATGCGTTTTTGAATAAGGCTATGGTCATAGCCAGTGGTTACATCTGCATAAGATGGAGGAAGGAACTAGCGATGTTAAGCTCCATCTCAGAGTCTTAGTGCTCATGACTTGGAGCATCAAGACCCTTTATCACAGGAATCACAATATGTGAGATCACGATGAGATCTGGACCGTCGTATCATTAGATATCTCGACCGTTGATCAGGCTCGATGAAGTTCATAAGTTCACGAAACACGAAGTGCCTTTTGGCACAACCTGTGGTCACCGTCGATGGTCACGTGAAGGGAAGAAGATAGCAGAGTTAAGCTCCACCTTGGAGTCTCGGCGATCGTGACTTGGAGCATCAAGACTCTTCATCACAAAAATTGCGATATACAAGATCGCAATGAGATCTGGACCATCGGATCATTGGAGATCTTGACCGTTGATCGGGCTTGATGAAGTTTATAAGTTCGTGAAATATGAAGTGACTTTTGGCGTAGCCTGTGGTCACAACCGATGGTCACATGAGGGGAAGAAGCTAGTGGTGCTAAGCTCCATCTCGGAGTCTCGGCGATCATGACTTGGAGTGTCGAGATCTTCTATCACAGGAATGTCGATATGCGAGATCACGAAATTAAAACTTTGTTTAGTGCTCAGTCACAACCAGTGGGCATATGAATTAAACGCAAGACCCTATGAACTCCATCCAATGGTGTAGGTGAATTTAAGTATAATCGAAGGGCTATTGTTTCTCTTCACAGTTAATCGATCAGTGGTGATTCAGTTGTTGAAGCGGTCTTTGGAGGTTCACAATGTAACTGCTAGAAACTACTGATGGTTTCTGCCAGAGGACTCGAAGAGACTTTTGTGTCATTGCCAAAAGAGTTGAAGAGTCTCTAGGAATCTGCCAGTGGAATGAATACTGTTTGTAGAGGCAATTGATAGATGGATCTAACTTCCAGAGAAGCTGAAGATTTTCCATGATGAGCAGGTAGAGTACTCGACATGAGAGAGCATGCAGAAGCATGGTGGGATAGCATGCACAAGGTGCATAGCGACTATAAGTATGCAGAACAGAGAAGAGATGGGTGTTGTTGTTGTTGAGAGGAATTTAGGAGTGTAGAAGGAGGAGTGTGCAACAACTGAAATATAGAGAAGAGGAATGGTGCATTGAAGGGACATGGCGCAGAGAGAATAAAAGGAAAAAGAACAGAAAGCGCAAGGAGTGTGCAGAAGACACTAATGCAGATAGAGCAGCACAGTGTAGCAGAATAGTGATTAGACCGGTAAGCCGTTGAAGAACTTTATATCACTATAATAAGTCTTAATAAAAAAGATTTAAATTTCAAGGTGGTAGGGTGGTGCTAGGGAGGACAATTTTCCTCACAGGTTCAAGTGGGTGCTTGAACAAAGGGAGTTGTAGCTTCCATCTGGCTGCAGCCAGAGAAACCAGGGTGGCAGGGTGGTGCAAGGGAGAACTGTTGTTCTCTGTTATACAGGTTGGTGCATGTGTGACTGGAAGTTGGTGCTTCCATCCAGTTAGTTCTAAAACAATTAGAGAGTTGGTGCTTCCTTCTAGTTGGTTCTAGAGAAACTAGGGAGTTTGTGCTTCCGTTGGTGCTAGAGAATCCAGAGAGTTGGTGCTCTCAGCAAGTAGCAGCTTGCAAAACAGAGGTTGTATCCTCATTATGAGTTGGTGCTCATATGTATGATAATGTAAAGAATGTAAAGATTACTTATCATATAAAGAAGAAGAGGTTTTTACCCTGCATGGGTTTCCTCAAGAAATATCTGTCTCTGTGTATCTCAAATGTGTGACTCATGTTGAATGTTCTATTGCTTACTTCCCTGCATTATTGTGACTGTCATTAAATGTTGTGTAAAGAGTAAAAAATAAGCATAATTGTTTAAGCCCAGTAACAACTGATTCACCCCCCCCCATCTCAGTTGTCCAACACACCTTCCAAGGATTTGCATAGAGAAGACCCCAATGTTGGTCCTATCCATTACCAATTATAAAGTTATAGATAATTTTGGGAAGACCCCAACTTCCTAAGTGAACGAAATTTTCATTCAATCCAAGCCATACTCGGAGATTTGGCCATGAAATTATAGGCTAACTATATATGCATTCAAAGAAGATAACTATCATGAAAATTTATCCAGCATACAGGAAATTCAGAAAATTCATTCAAGTCATTCCTCACAGCTCACTACGTGTGAATGTTTCATCTTCATGAAATACAAAAATATGCATATTTCATAGATTTAGTAGCCCTTTAATCATACAAATCATAAGTTAAAGACTTATCTGATCACAATTGTTAGTCAGACTAATTGGCTAAGGGTGTGCACTTTTCCACCCAACCATAGGCTCTGTTGTATCAATATTTTTACAACATGTCACTCCTAGTCCAAACCATGATACCACCAAGAACTCGGGTTCCTAAGGGGAAATTTTTAGGTTGACCATGAAGGCCACTCTCCTTCGCAAGGAGTCAACAATAGGAAAATTCCATTTCTACCCACCAAGTCAAGGCCTCCATGAATTTCCTCAGTAGACTTCTTAGTTGGATAAACTCTACACAAGGAGTCCCTTCTCTGCTACATAGTTCCTCAGTGCTCTCCCTTATTTATACTGGTTTTCCTATGATGAAGAGGATTGTGCTTTGACTGCAAAGGAAAGGAAAGGGAAATGGAAGAAATCCCAATCAAATTCTGAGTCTAAAGTCAAGAAGTTGGATTTGTCCAAAGTGAAGTGTTTTCACTATCACGAACGTGGGCATCTCGCTACTAACTATCCGAAGAAGAAGAAGAACAAGATGGTTGTTGGAGCTGCAACTGGTGAGGCTCTTGTCTCACAATTTGATCTTGACTTCACTTTGATCACATGCATGGCATCAAGTGCATTGGGATCAGTGTGGTATTTGGATAGTGGCGCTTCCTTCCACATGACGGGAGATAAAGAGTCTTTCAGTGACTTGGAGGAGAAAGATCTCAGAATGGATATAGAGATGGGCGGTGATGGAAAATACAGTGCAACTAGTATTGGTACCATTACCTTTCAGAGGGAGTCAGGTAACCCATTTAAATTGAAAAATGTTATGCATGTTCTAGGTCTGAAGAAACACTTGGTCTCAGTCGCAATGTTGGAGGACAGAGGCTATGATGTTGTTTTTAGCAGTGGTATAGCCTACCTGCGACATAAAGCAATAGGTCAAGTCAAGAAGATAGGGATTCGGGTTAAGAATCTCTACATGCTGCAGGTAGATAGCTGCGGTGCCATGATAGGCAAGGCAGAAATAGTGGTGAGTCGGGATGAGGGCGAATTATGGCACAGGAGATTAGGCCATCTTCATCATGGAGCCTTGAAGATCATGCAGCAAATATCTACTGGACTTCCAAGGGGAACACTTGCTCAGTCAGATCAATGCAAGGGGTGCACCCTGGGCAAGTATGCAAAGTCCACCTTTCATGAAAAGGAGAACCGTGCTTCGGTGATCCTGGAGAGAATTCACACGGATGTGTGTGGGCCATTCTCCGTTGCTTCAACAGCAAAACACAGGTATTATGTTATTTTTGTTGATGACTTTTCTCGTAAATGCTATATATTCTTCATGCAGAAGAAGGATCAAACATTCTCAAAGTTCTGTGAGTTTAAAGCATTGGTGGAGAAAAAGTCGGGGAAGCAAGTGAAGGCTCTAAGGAGCGATAATGGTGGAGAATACATCTCTAATGAATTCAAAGAATTCTGCAGCAGAGAAGGAATTTGAAGAGAACTCATAGTGCCTCATAACCCACAGCAAAATGGGGTCGCGGAGAGAAAGAACAGAACGATCGTGGGTGCAGCACGAGCGATGTTGCATGATCAAGGCCTACC
>ML780598.1:2121969-2141461 GCA_009831015.1 Picea engelmannii
ATGCTACTGTCTATCGACAGTTAGTAGGTTCGCTAATGTATTTAGTGAACACGAGGCCGGACATTTGCTATGCGGTTAACCAGCTAAGTCAAGCGATGGTTAAGCCTACCAAACTCTTTTGGAAGGTGGGGAAGCATGTCCTGAGATATCTGAAGGGCACATCTGAGTATGGATTATGGTACAGGCAGACAGATGAGGTGAAGTTGCATGGCTTCACAGATGCAAATTGGGCGGGCAGCCCAACGGATAGAAAGAGCACATCAGGAGGGATCTTTAGTATCGGATCTACAGTTGTTTCTTGGTACAGCAAGAAACAGAGATCCGTGGCACTTAGTTCAGCGGAAGCGGAATACATGGCAGCTAGCCAAGCTGCATGTGAGGCTATCTGGATGAGGAAGATCTTGGTTGGTTTGTTTGGTTCTCATTTATATCCGACAATGATTTATTGTGATAATCAGAGTTGCATTAAACTCTCGATTAATCATGTGTTTCATGACAGATCTAAGCATATGGATATCCGGTATCATCATCTCAGAGATTGTGTTCAGCGGAAGATCATGTTGCTTCAATACATTCCTACGGAAGATCAGGATGCGGACATTCTGACGAAGGCGCTCACCAGGAGAAAATTCGAATTTCACAGAGACAGGATTGGGGTAAAGGATAATCCCTTTCTTGTTGAGAGGGAGTGTTGAAAAGTCAACAAGAAACATGTGTCTAATTTAGTTTTCCCTTAATTAAATTAGACAATAAATATTAATCTATTATCTCATTCATAACTGAGTGATTTGGAATTGTAACCGAATTGTAAGTGTAGTTAAGTGAGTTAAGCTTAGTTGTATTAGTGCGAGTTCAGTGAATTAACTATTCCTTAATTCACAATCAGTTAAACTTGCATGCAACTGAAGACTTGCCACGGTTAACTACATGCATGTCATTCCAATGGACACCAGTTGAGATAACAGGTGAAAGGGACAATTGGCTATCAGTTGTGATTTGTTTACACATGCAGTGGATATGCTTATGAGCATGTGCAAATGACGCAATTGTATTCATTCGATTCATTGTGAGAATTTGGATTGCAGAGTTTTTGCAGAGGAGGCAAGTTGTCTGGACACAGGAATTGGCGCATGCATTTGCTAATTTGTGTATGACAGTGTGAGACGATTGTATTGTACTGAGAGCTCTTGGATTAGATCTTTGTATGAGATTGTTTCATGATTCAGGATATACATAATATATGATAGTGGGGTTTTTAGCTTTACGCTTTCCCGATAAAACTTATTGTGTTATGTGTTATTGATATTTCACTTTGTGCTTATGATTGTGATCGTGGTTTAAATTGCTTCCGCAAAAGTAATAGTAGAAGTGATTCTGTATTTAACAATAGCAGAACTTGTTAGATCAGGAGAATCGCAAGAATACATTAATTTGTATTGAAATTTCTACACAACCCTCTTTCTAGGTTGGGTTAGAGTTTTCTCACTACTCAAAAATTCAATAGGTAACTGTCTTCCCACCATATTTTCTCTATTCTTTGTGTTATCCTCCTCCACTCCTCAAGTTTCTATCTATATTTTTCTCTCCCCCAAGTTTCATGACTTCACCTTTCATGTGTCAGAGGAAATCGTTGGTCAATCCCCAAAAACAAGGATGTTGTTCATTAGGCACATAAACATGGTCAGTGTATTAGTAAGCCCAAAAGGCACCACCACAAACTCATACTACCCATAACTTGTTCTAAAGGTGATCTTATGAATGTCCTCTCATCCTTGATTATGACCTGATGGTACCCAGACCTCAATTCTATCTTAGAGAACATTGTGCCCCCCCTTAGTTGATTGAAAAGATCATCAATCCTGGGCAATGGGTATTTATTCTTGATGGTCATATTATTTAATTGTCTGTAATTAATATATAACTTGAGGGTACCATACTTCTTCTTTACAAATAATGTTGGTGCTCCCCACAGGGACACTCGAGTCTAATATACCCCTTGTCTAACATTTCCTTTAGCTACTTTTTCAACTCCACTAGTTCATGTGGACTCATTCTATAAGGTACTTTGGATGCAGGTACTGCTCCTAGCATATGCTCTATGGAAAAATTTGTATCCCTTTTGGGAGGCAGTCGTAGTATTTCCTCTAGAAATATGTCTCCATACTCAAAGAGCATAGGATGGTCTTCAATTTTCAGCTAATTATCCCTTGTTGAATTTAATACATGGATGGTATATAGTGGGAATGTTTTCCTACAATGCCTCTTCAGTTGTATTGCTGAAAACAATCTTACTAACATAAGATTTTGTATTCCCTACAAAACCCTCTTATTTCCTTCATCATCTTCACATTCTAAGGTATTATTAAAACAGTCCAATTTTGATGTCTGTGCTTCCAACCAGTCCATGCCTATTAGCATTTCATATGACCCCAACGGAAATAGATTCAATGTTTTTGTTACACATCAACATTACTCACTTTGATAAGTGTCGCAAGTATCGCATGTTGCTCGCAAGTGTCAAGAAAAGCATACTGCCATGATGCCTATGTCATATTGATAACGACATTAAGAAGACACTTAAAATACCTCAAACACTTGATCTAGAGGAAGAGGAATGGTTAACTGAAGTTAAGTGCCTCTTGCCACCTGAAAGAATCATTGAATCTAGGTTTTTGGAAGACAACACTCCCCTAAATCTCTCTTAGGAGCGTTGGCACTCCCCTATAAAGTGCTAGGGAGCATTATAACACCAAACATCTTTGAAAGAGGAGTGACACTAATTTTAGGAGCATTGGCGCCCCCCTTAAGCCTACTAAGGAGTGTTATATCACCCCGATGCCCCTTTTGAGGGAGCATTGTCAATCTGGGTAGGATTTGGTCCGTTGAGGAGAATAAGGGGAAGATCTTCCAATCTTGGAAGGTAGTTGAATTCGAATTCCCAGTTCAGCCATGATCTTAGGGAAGATCCCTAACTCAAGGAGGAAAATCCTCAACTTACCCTAAAGATACCTCAAGAGGTTAGGCCTCTCTAAACCTATATAAGTAGGTTCTATGATGGTGAATAGGAGGAAGAATTGGAAGCATGAAACCTATGATCTCATAGGAAACATACAGTGAACTGGGGAAAGTAATCACTAAAGTTTTTGTCATCCGGATCGTGGATATTTTGAGCAAGGGTTAAACAAAGGGGACTTGGTGAAGCTGTCGCATTCACATCTATGGTTGTAAGTTACTTCTGTCATTGTTCTCATTAATATGACACGCTTGGCCTGTTTCTTTCTAGTTTGTGTTTAATTGAAAATGAACTTGTCTCTGATAGATAGATCTATTTCAAACTAATATCAATAGAGTAGGAAGTGGTTGTACTATTGTTTGTCTACAGAGCTCATTGAGGAGCGAAAGATTGGAGCTCAACTCGGAGCGTGCAGGGACAAATGTTGGTAAAAGGTACTTCTTTTCTCCTTCCTCCTCATACATTAGTTTGTATAGATCTGAAAGGAAGTCAGTGTCCATGTTAAGCATCTTCTGTCTTAAGAGTTAAGAGTCTAGCTCTCAAGAGGAGATCTACCTATCCGCAGGGAGATTTTCCTTCAACAGAAACTGGAGACTCCACTAGGGAGAATCGAATCGAAACTTTTTGGTTTTGATTTTTCCTCATAGACCTTGTCTTACCCTTTGATTGTTTTCAGACTTGGTTCACCCTTTTTTGATTGATTTCATGAGCTGATTGACTTCTTACCCCATCACACTCAGCTTGATTGCCAAAATTCGACTGAAATTTTGGATTTTTGGACATTTTTATGAGTTTTTTTAGCCTGGCGCCCCTCTGCCCATGATAACAGAGCGCCAGCACTCCCTAGAAGTGTTAGACAAATCTTTATAATGCTTTGGTGGCCCTTATACCAGAGTGCCAACCCTTTTTTTCCCAAAATCTCTTCAAAAATTGTATTTTTTGGAGGTCCAAACCCTGTTTCTTCACTTGCTGAGCTGCTTTGTGATTCAATGATTCTTCCTTTGATATTTGACATACTTCCTCCCAAGAAGTAAACACCTTATTGTTCAGATTTTATGCCCTTCTTCATTCTTTTTGAGTTTTTACTGTTGAGAATTTGAAATCGATCCCCTGCTTTCTTCTCTCCTATCCGACTGAGCAGGAATTCTAGTGAAGGACATTAGAAGTCTATGACTCTTCTCATTTGGTTCTTTGAGGTCATCTGATCCAATTTATTTCTCCTTATTTTTTCGTTTTTGGTTTTCTTTCTCTTGTTTGATTGCAAAAGGGTGTGTTGTTTGTGCGAAATCTGCATTTTCTTGTCTGAATCTCCTTAATCTGAAAGGGTAGTTGGCAGGACAAGTTTTTCATTGAATTGATCATCATTCGCATGAAAACGACAAAAGTACATCTTAATGATTAGTTTGCATATTAATTTTCATTTCTGAAATGTTGTAGCATCATATTGGATTTGATTGAGAACAAAATTGATTGAGGGCATTCCTTATCGAGTGTTTGATAGTGAAAACGACTCTTCCTCTTTCCCTTAAATAGGTATTCATTGAAACGAAACGATTGCTTATCATATTTCATGCATATTTTTGGGAATTGAGTCATCATTCCATCAGTTTCACTTTTGTACACCCTCTGAGTAAACAACAACCATTAAAATCAACGCTTAACTAAAATTTATCAGACTTTTTACATCTTTGTTAGCAAACCTACATTAGTTTAAGGTGTAGGGCTTTGGAATAGGTTGAAAGGATAACTTTCCAAAGCTATCGAAAAAACTTAGTATCTTGCGGTAGGGAGAGTCAAATCCAACTGTCATATTGGCTTGCTGGGATCCCCCTCTCACACAGGGGTTACACACAAGGTCGCATTCAGGTGAGTTACAGAGATTATCCCTCCGTGGCCCAACTATTTGTAGTGGTCGGATCGTATATTGGGGGTCACTGGAAGGTATAATCACGATTATGTGTGGGAGCCTTTCAAGCTGATTTCGAACTTGTTATCTTGCCCATACGTTCCAACTGGACTGTCAACTGTACCCACCCAGGGGCTGACTATGAGTTGGTGACCTTAGTAGCCACAATTTTTAGGGTCTCACACAAGGTGACGGTGAAGGGAAGTCTCGCTGTACCTTAAACAGACGTTGGTCAAACTCACTCAGGCTCCTCGGAGGGTAAATCCACAATTACTGCATGGAAGCTTGCACCAAGGCGTAAGTCTATTAAGCAGGTCGCCAAAATAACTGATCAACCTGCTCTATCCCCGCCCCTTCCTATTTTCATCTCACAATGTTGGATTTCATCACCAACTAGTGGTTTCATCATAGCAAGGTTTGTTTGATTGATTGCTTCTCAGATTCATAGTGTGTGTTGTTTTTTTTACTTAGTGGACCTTAGGTCAAGTCAGTGTTAATGGCATCGAATCCTGGGAGTACCAATGGAGGAACCCCCTCTCCTGGGGAACCTTATACCTTTCCTTCGTTTGGAAACTCTGGTCCTCCATATGTTTCCACACTAAGTCTTCCAGTACTCACTATTGGATTACCAGTTTGGTTGTTCCTCACTCTGGTGATCTCGAATCCTAGATATGTTTCAGTTGCACCTAATACTTTGGATGTCAATACACCACCCACACATCAACCTCATGTCGAATTTTCGCCTTCTTCGCCCATCAAGTCTCCTTCCATTTCTCCTTCTTCGCATAGTGTTACCCATGATTTTGGTCATCATGATGATGTATTGATGATGGTGTACTCAGGCTCTTCATAAGAACTTTCTCTTGAGAAAAGTTACTTTCTTCTCTTTCCAGAAATATCATTTTTGAAAGAGGTTCGCAGGCTACTAGTATATTTGCCTGCGAGAATGCATGATTCTTGTAGTCTGCCTTAAGCCAGGGTGTGAGAGGTTCGCATTGTGTTGAACTGCTAGGGTGCAAACTCTTTCTTAAGCAAGGAAAAAGATGAATTCTCGATGCTTCTAGAAGGGAATATTCTAGAAGGATTGATGGCATTCGAATGGTTATCCTAGTACTGGATTCCCTAATATTTTGGGATCATTCTTATCCAAGTAACTAATTCATTCTCTCCTATATATTGAGGGAATTCTCATGGAAAAGGTTAAGCAAACAAGCAAGAGATTCATTGGAGAATTAGTGAAAGAATTGTGTGAAGGATTGAAGCTACAGCAGCTTGGAAACTTCAGCAAGGATATCATAAGGGTTTTGATCTTCTTCATGCAAGTGAGAAAGTGTGTGTGTCAGAGCCAAGGGCCATCGAAAGTAAGTTTGCGACATCAAGGCTCAGGTTGTAATCTTTACTTTCCATTAATATGATACAGTAATATGTCCCTTTCCCATAAAGCTAATTCCACTTTATTGTATAATTCCTTGATCATATACATAGATTGACTGTTGAATAGATTGTGTTTTCTTCACTTTGGTTGGTTTGTGTTGTCTTGGTCTTGACTGCACAAGAGCACTGGAGCGAAGCAGGAGCAACAAATACCATAGGAAGCGATTATAAGGTATGTTACTGGTTCTTCCCTCCTATTTAATTCAATAGTCAAAATCTAGGGAAAGAGTATTATTCTATCTTGCTTTGTTCTAGATCCAGGTGGATCTAGGGAGATCGGTTTATGTCTGCACTTACATATTTATCCAATAACAAAATTGGAAACTCCACTGGGGAACCTCCCATTTTCTTTGTGTATTTTGATATTTTTATGTGGCCATCTGCTCTGGTTTCACTTTTCTCCTATCCTATCAATATCTGAGTCTTCAGGATATCCTGATAGACCCTCTAGGTCCAGAAGCCTTTTTCAATTTTGCTTCATTTTTCAAAATTTTTACTATGTTCAATCATTCTCGCACTGTACTTCATTGCAGCCTGCGAGAATAGGTAGAGTTCGCAATATGCCTTTAGGTTTTAGTGAGAGGTTCTCGCACCCTGGTCAAGGGTCACTTGCAAGAATTAGTGATTCTCGCACTGTGTAATATTGTCTGCCTGCGAACTCATTTTGTCAAAAATTTGGATTTGAGTTTTGGTTTTTTCAACTACCCAGATCAGTTTGATTGCCTCTTATGAGTTTCTTGGACCACTGATTGATATCTTTCTTGTCTTTGTTTGTGTGCATGAACAGTCTTAGGGTTCCAAGGCTTTTCTTGTCATTTTGTGTCTTGACTTTCGTTTCTTGACTTTTCTTGGCGAAACCATTCTCTCTGACTTCAGAATCTGAGTGTGTTTGATTAGTTAAGAACCAGGGATTGGTTGAAAGTTGAGTACTTGGTTTTTCTCATTTGCTTACTGGTTTGAAAGATCATTTTCGTTTGCATTAGGAAGACTACCTTGGTTTGCTCTTTATTTTTTCTTTCATTGAAAGATTTGATTGAGTTTGTCATTGCTTGTTCATTTGGCTTTTGATTTTCAGTACTCTCGCTATCATAGTGTGGGTCCTTTTTGAAAAGTGAACAAAAAAAATTTCTTTCAAAAAAATTATTTTCGTTTTAGAAAACATTGAAAATCAAATTATTGAGATTGTTGAAGTATTTGAAAAAGACATATTATCAAGAATTTTCATTTGATAAGTGATTGTTTGCATTTTCATTTTAAAGGAAATTTTGCATTGTAGTTCAAGGTTGATCTGGAAAACTTTTTCTCTCTCCCATACATAGGATTCATTGAACGAAAAGTGATATATTTCATTCTCATCCTTGCATTGTTGGGTTAGAGTCATACAACATAAGTTTCACTTCCATTTCCTTTGAGTAAACAACAGCTCTTAATAACACTGCGTAGTCATAAAATTTATCCAGTAACTCTTTTCTAGGGCTCTCTTACACCAACATTTAGCTAGGCTAGAACTTTGGAGTAGGAAGAGAGATACACTCTCCAAAAGCACAAAACACACAATAGAATCTTGTGTTAGGGAGTGTTAAATTCCATTTGCAACATTTTGTCCTAGGAATCCCTTCTCACACAAGGGTCAAACACTAGGTCGCATTGATATTGGCAGAGTTACTCACCCTGCTTTGTTGATATCAGTGTAGAGATTGCACGTATTACGGGGATCACTCGGAGGCATACCCACAATGATTAGTGGAAGCCTTTTGAGTTGATTGCGAGCTAGATACCCTGCCCTTGTGTGTGGATCGGACTGTTGACTATTCCCCCGGGCTTTATTGTTGTTGGTGGTGACCTTAGTGGCCTATCTTTCTAGGTTCTTACCCAAGGTGACTGTGGAGGGGAAAGTCTTCACGGTACCTGGAATTGACTTGACCAAACTCACTCAGGCTCCTTGGAGGGTATACCCACGATTATGTGTGGGAGCTTGCACTAGGGTGTAAGTCCGTTAAGCAGGTCATCAGTGTAACTTTTCAAACCTAGCCCCGCCCCTTCTCATCTCGTTGTTGCGACGTTGGATTTTATCACCAACTAGTGGCTTTGAAATTAGAAGGTCTTGTTTGCTTAGTGATTGCTTCCTAGATTTTGTTTACTAGTGCGTGTTGTTTGTTTCTCGAAGTTGACCATAGGATTTTATTCGCAAAGTTTTTCACTCGTTTACAATAGCTCCTCCACGTCGTTCACATAGAATGTAGGGTTTATCTCTAGAGCATCTGGACGGTTCTCAACCCTTGCCTACAGCTACACCTGAGGGCTCTCCTGGGCAAAGTGAAGCCACAGTTGTTACCACACCACAAGTGGAACGAACTGACTCTCTAGAACATTTTCGCATTACAAACACTCGAGAGGATTTTTGACTTCCCAGTGATTCTCAGCGCCCTTTTAGACAACTGAATTCTTCCGTAGAATTAGTTCTTACTTCTTCTGGATCACCCATTGGGCCTTTTCCCGACGTCGAAGGCCAAGATCCTTTTTGGTCTACAGGTGATTTCCGCGGGACCCTTTTTGGTCCTAATTCGCCTGTGGTCTCCGAAATCAAACCTCTGGTGTTTTCTGAGACAGAGATTGTACCGTTGACTACCACTTATCACTTTACTTTCCCTGCCAAAATGGCCCATCTCACAGCTACTATACGTGTTCCAACTGGGTTCACTACAGCTGGTCTTCCACCTATAAACACCCAGCAAATGCCCAATGTTACTCCAACACTACCACCTGGATACCATTCGTTGAATTCTTTGTTGAATGCTTTTGTTCCAACACCTTCACAAACCCCCACTGGTTCTCCGGGTGGTCCTTCTTTTCCTAGGCACCCTATTCCCGATTTTATTCCAACATTCCCTCAATTTCCTTCTGGCAATCCTAATCCTAGTGGCACTATACCGTCCATTACACCAAACTTGCAGACTCCCATTAGTGGACAAGGTGGTACAATTCAACTTCCTCTTACCGGACACATTCCAATTACTACTCAACCTTTGATTGGGACACAACTTTCGGTTGGAAATCCGCCTACGATAGGGGGACCAACCCCACCTTTTGGAAAAAATATACCTCCCTCTTTGGCCCAATATTGGAATCAGATGATACAAAATCTTCCTCAAATGACTGGGGGGCAGCAGCCTGTCCCTACTATCGTCCAACCATATCCAGGTATACCCAATCCTATTTGGGGTACGAATGCTCAAACTCATGTCCCCACTCAAGGTTACAATTCCTTGAGTTACTATCCTCTTCAGCCACCACCAAATAATCTACAGATTGCTTACGGTCCTACATGTTTGCCTACAGTACTTCCACCCCAAAGACACCAGTACCCACATTTGAATCGACAGTTACCCTTTCTTGCTACTTTGGATTTGTCAGATTTGTCTAGGATTTTAAATGATCCTATTCGTCACTCTCCCCAATGGCCTACTATGCTAGCCAAGCTTCCTTCGGACATTCCTAAATTCGACAGCAAAGTGGGAGAGGACCCGAACAATCACATTATGACTTTTCACCTATGGTGTTCATCCAACTCGTTGATGGATGACTCTATTCGTTTACATCTTTTTCAACGAACCCTTACTGGTTCTGCTGCGAAGTGGTATATCAAATTGCCACAAGGTTTCTTCTCTGATTTCAACACTCTAGCTATGGCTTTCCTTACACATTATCAGTTACCAATCCATTACGATACCGGGATTGAGATTTTGACTTCCTTCAAACAGATTAAAGGCACTCATATATCTGATCACATCCATGAGTGGCGAAGGAGACGATGTCTCATTAAACTTGAGCTCCCTGATCAGTTACTGGCAGAATGGTTTACAAAATCATTTGTGAACGAAATCGGTAAGGACATTTCCATGGGTGGTGTTGTCACAGAAGAGTAGGCTATCAGTCGTGCTCAGTATCTTGATCTCATTTATTCACAAACGGGAACACTTTATGATTTACTACCTGAGTTACCTCGTCCTAATGCTTCCATCACTTCAACTACTCCAGCTGCCTTGCATTCAGCTGACGGTGTGATTGGTACTGCCCAAGCCCAATCACATTATGTTTCAAGCACAAACCCTAAATATTCTTCTTCTAATGTTCAAAATGCTCTGTCTCCTGCCACTCCCACCGGTAAAACTTCTGAGGTAAATGTCATCCAATCTACCCCATCCGGTAAAAAAAAATCTAAAAAGGGGAGAGGTAAGAATAAGGAGGGAAAAAATAATAATCAAACAGAACAACCTAAAACTACCCCTGTTGATGACCGAGATAAGCGCAAACCCTGATATCCTTGCCTTATCTGTGGTGATGATCACTACATGAAGGATTGTCCATGACGTGCCAAGGTCACTAAGTTCCTTCAGGGAGCCCCGAAACCCCCTGCACCGGTTGTCTTGTCCCAACCCTTCCCGTCTCAACAAAAGGCTCAGTTGGTCATCCATGACCAACCATCTTCTTCTACGACATCATATGTTTTAATGTGTACTGGTGATTCTAAGCAGAACAACATTGCACTCATGACAAGAGCCAAAGATTATACTCCATCTAAAGAGAAGGTTGATGATTTACCTCCTGCTTTGGTCCAACCCTCTCCAATGACTCCACCTACTAACGGTCCTCTTCATCTCGAATGACTGAGCCTCGACATAGTTCTGTGACCCCCCCCCCGAAAGGGTGTTGTTCAGAAATCGACTTTCAATCCTCATGCTCATGCAGTCCAGAACTACAGCATTGTTGAAGATCTAGCCTAGGCACCTTCAGCGATGTCAGCCCTTGAAGTCCTTCAGTCTTGTCCTGCACAAAGGAAGGCACTGTTGAAAACTATAGGTGGAATTGACCCGATAGATATGAATTTAATAGTCTTTGACTTGGATGATCACATTCCATGGTTACCCCCTCAACTTGCGTTCCAGATACAGGTTGTTGTCTCTGACAAGAACATCTGTCAAACTGTTATCGACGAGGGTGCCTCGACGTGTGTTATGTCTCTTTCTTGTTGGAAATCCATTGGCTCTCCTCCTTTGAATGAATCCTAGAACACTCTTAAATCCTTCAATGGCTCTAGTTTTAATCCTTACGGTGTTCTTCCTTCATTGCCTATCACATTAGAAGCTAAAACGGTCCAAGTTGAAGTGGAAGTCTTCGATGCTCCCCTTGATTATAATCTTCTGCTTGGATGAAGTTGGATTGATTCCATGCATGTTCTTGTATCGACACTTATCCGTGTAGTACATTTCCCTCATCAAGGAAAGGTTGTTACCGTAGACCAACTCGCCTTCTTCAATTCTGATACTCGTACTGGCAACGTGTTGTTTATTGATAAAAACCCCCCGAGTTATGAGAACGTCGTTGTAGGCCTTTTAAAGGACTCCTCGTTAATGGGTACTTTCCCCATTCCTCCGCCCGATGTTGCACACCCATCTGTTGCTTATATCAACATGATTTCCACCATCCCTCATGAACTTCCAGCATCTCACAACCCTTGGATTGTCCCTGACCCTGGAGATCATCTTCATTTCGGCAACACAATGTCATTAAGTCTGGTTGAATTTGCTTATCAAGCGATTCAATCGGCAGCACCTTCTACTCCCTATCTTGATGAGTTGTCTCCTGATCATTTTCATGTTATTTTTCCCACTGATGAGATGATCATGTTCATCATGGAGGACACCCCTTGGGATGATGGGCATCATCGTTCCATCCTCTTTCTGGAACAACACACTCTTGAGAACTACCAACGGATTTCGACTCCATCGACCATTGTTGTCTTTTCGACCATTCCCGAGTCTGCACATGATGTGTTTGCCGAAGGGAACCTCAGTAATATCTCTCCCACGATTCCCATTGACATATCCATAAAACCTGGAATCGTCGAAAATGTTCATATTGGAGCTTCATGTTCCGAAGATGAAATAGTCACCTATACATCCCTGTTTAAAGAGTTTCGTGACATATTCGCCTAGAGCTACAAAGAAATTCCAGGTATCGACCCTGCAATTGTTCTACATGAGATAAAGACATACCCCGACGCTAAACCCGTCTGGCAATGCCTTCATCCAGTTCACCCACGTAAAGTGGCTGCTATCAAACTCGAAGTTGAAAAACTTCTGAAAGCCAGCTTTATTTATCTGGTGGCTCTTACAGAATGGGTTTCCAATCCTGTCCCAATTGACAAGAAAGGTGGAAGTATTCGTGTATGTGTTGATTATAGAGATATTAACAAAGCTTGTCCCAAGGACAACTTTCCTACCCCCTTCGTCGATCAGATTGTCGATGACTGCGTTGGAAGTGAAATCTTCTCCCTCGTGGATGGTTTCTCCGGCTATAATCAAATTAATATTGCTCCTGAGGATCAGCATAAGACTTCTTTTATCTATCCTTGGGGTACTTTTGCCTATCAAAAACTCCCTTTCAGTCTTAAGAATGCGGGTGCCACTTTTCAATGCATATTGTTCAACCCTATTTGGATGATTTACCAGCTCATTCTTTGCGCAGAGTCAATCATCCCACTCATCTCCGAGCCATATTCGTTCGTTGTCGATTTTACCAGATACGTTTAAATCCCCATAAGTGTGTTTTCTATGTAGAATCTGGTCGTCTTCTAGGTTTTATTGTTTCGCGTCAAGGGATCCGGGTGGATACTTTGAAGGTTGAGGCAATTCTTAATCTCCCTCCTCCTTTTACATTGCGCCAGTTGCAAAGTTTGCAGGGGAAAGCAAACTTTCTTCGTTGTTTTATCCCTAATTACGTCGAGATCACTCGTGGTTTTATGCAGCTACTCAAGAAAGATTCAAAGTTCATCTAAGATACCGTTGCCAACAATGCTTTTGAAGCTTTGAAGTTGTCCCTCACACGAGCTCCACTTCTCTTTCCTCCCGATTACAGTCGCGATTATTTCCTGTATCTTGCTACCTCAGAGTACACTATTGGCATGGTCCTTGTCCAAGAGGATGATGTGCACGATGAACATGTTATTTATTACTTGAGTCGAAGTCTCACACCAACTGAAATCAAGTATCAACATGTCGAAAAACTGGCCTTGGCTACCATTCAAGCCATTCAACGCTTCTGGCATTATATCCTCTCACACAAGACTATGGTGATTTCTCATTGCAACCCTATGCAACATATTTTGACACGTCAATGGCTAGGGGGAAAATACTCCAAATGGATTGTCATACTCCAGGAGTTTGACTTGGAATTCGATCGCGCCAAGTCTAAGAAGTCCTTAGTTTTTGCTGAGTTGATATGCGATTTTCCTCACTCTGCAACAGAAAATGTAGCAGTTGATTCATTACCCGATGAATCTCTTTTCCTTATTAGCATTGACGATGTTTGGTATGGGGATATCATTATATATCTCCAAACCCAGAATTTCCGACCTACTTTGTCTAATACTGAATGACGTCGCATACGCTATCAAGCTCGTCAATACATTATCCTCATGGATACTCTTTACTGTCGAGGAATTGACTCTATTTTTCGACGTTGTCTAACGTTCGACGAAGCTGAGAAAGATCTGAATGACTACTATTCCGGAGCATGTGGTGGTCATATGTCTGGGTATGCTACTACCCAGAAGATCTTACGCGCAAGATATTTTTGGCCTTCTTTGTTTAACGACTGCATTACTGTCGTTCAGAAATGCCATGCCTGCCAGACCTACAATTAGAAAATTTGGTCACATCCTGCTCCTCTTCATCTTGTGGTCTCAGATGGTCCTTTTGCGAAATGGGGAATTGATTTCATGACATGTCACCCTCACTCAGGCGGGGGGCATGGTTACATCATTGTAGCCATTGATTACTTTATGAAATGGGCCGAGACGATGCTGACATTCGAAAATACTGGAAAGACTGCAGCCTTGTTTCTTTTTAATCATGTCATAGCTTGTTTTAGTGTTCCCCTAGCTATCGTCACCAATCACGGTATTCACTTTAGGAATTTCATGATGTATGAACTTACGGAAAATTTGGGTCTTCGCCATGATAACTCAACACCCTATTATCCACAAGCCAATGGCCAGGTCAAAGAAATCAACAAAGTTCTCATAAATATGCTTCGACGAATGATAGGAATTCATAAAACAAGTTGGCACACAATGTTTTTTTTGGCATTGTGGGTGTACCGGACATCTATTAAAGTCGCTACTGGGTTTACGCCTTTTCAGTTAGTCTATGGTGTGGAAGCCATTCTTCCAATAGAATGTGAGATACCCTCTCTGAAGCTAGTTGTTGAACTCCTACCCAACACTTCTGTTGAAGAAGAACGTCTATTGTATCTAATGCGATTAGACGAAACTCTACATGACGCTACCCTAGTATTAGAATCCTAGAAGAAACATGTCAAGGCCCACTACGACAAGCATGTCAAGCCTCGTGTTTTTTCCAAAGGTGATCTTGTTCTTCTTTATGAACAGGATCGAGATGTGTTAGGAGCTAGGAAATTCGAACCCATGTGGTGAGGTCCTTATATTGTTCACCGAGTTTTGGAAAAAGGAGCATATGAGTTGGTTGATTATGATGGTATCCCTTTGAGTGAACCTAGGAATGGGTTGTACTTGAAGAAGTACTATGCATAAATCGTCTGTGCACAAGTACTTGTATTTTAATGTATCATACTTTGTGTGTGTTACTATAGTTTTTTTTGTCGTTATCTGGTCTTTTCCTTTATGTGACGTTGTGTTTGATTTCCAGATGTCGGAGTCTTTGCTACCCTATATTGGCTTCGCTGATGGTGCTAGCCGGAGTACTTGAAACCTTGCTTCCACTGCATGGGCAATCTATACCCCAACAAATGAACTTGTCTCTTTACGAGGTGTATGCCTCGGCCGTGCAACCAACAGCATTGCAGAGTATAGTGTCATTATTGAACTATTGGTTGATGTTATCTCGCTCGGAATTCATCATTTGGTTGTGCGACTTGACTCGCATCTTGTAGTACTACAGTTAAGTAATGTCTACTCTATTCGAAGTCCTACTTTATTACGGGTGTATTTGTGAATTCACCTCTTGGAACGTTATTTTGATCACATTGAATATCAACATATTCCTAGATGTCTAAATACATTAACAGATACATTGGCTAATTATGTATTGGACAGACATTTGAATCATTTATAAATCAAACATATTGAAATTCACACCATATAAAGTAAACCGGTAGAAGCCATCTGTATATATAACGATATAAAAGAGTTTTTTACAAAAAGTTTGTCCGAAGACCAAAATGTCAAAATTGAAGCTTATAGCTTCTACAAAGTGACGTCATGGATGACATTCACGGTAACACACGACTGCCCTAGAAACCCTATGGAGTAGTCGACTCATAGATGTTGATACCCCTACAGTGTGACGTTGATCGCGTCGTGGAACTTCTTCCAGAGTCATATCTGGAATGTCTACTGTCAGGCCCTCTAAATTTTGTTCCACCACCTGATAATCCTCAGCATACTGTGGTGCTGCTACTACCTCTCCTCACCTCTGGATAGGAGAAGTTCCAGGAGGTCTATACGGTCCAACATCTGTGTTATCAACAAATGATTTTGTATTAGTTTTCGGACGAACATATAAAACAAAAACATTTGAATATGATAAAAAATTCACAAAAACATTTGAAAAGAAAAAAAATGTGTGTACTTCTTACCAAGGTCCCCCCACTGAGCATTCTCTGGCAATGCCAAATCCAGATCTCCTCGGAAATCCAACCCAGCATAAGCATAGTCATCAACCATCAACATCTGTGGTTGAAGCCAGTCAAAGAAAGTGTCATCATATTTTATGATAGGTCCTGCTATGTGTCGGGCCATGAAGCATCCGTGGATCCCTAGGAGCCGGTAAATTCCACTCCACCTGTAACCTCAGTAATGGGACCTGCTCAAGGAAGAAGGATACCAGTAAAGATCCGTACCCAAATTTCTTCAGGTCACCCTGCCTACACTTGGTCAATTGCTTTTTTATGCTACGCAGCATAGCATCTGCACAGTTGAATACTCGAGGCTTAGTACACTCAGTAGCATACTAGAAGTAACTCTATAATGCCATATGAGGAGCAGAACTTCCAGCCATCCGAGCTATAGTGAAAAGGATAGTACGGAGGATCAAGTCTTGTACCCCCCAGATAGCCACTTTTCCTTTCTTTCTCTCAGCCTCAGGTACGCAGTATAAATTGCAGTACTCACTCATCTTTAGCCCACCACCTCTACTACCTGTCAGACTCACATAGTACCCGCGCCGAGACAATCCGGTCAAAAACTAAATGTCCTCAATGTCTAAGGACAGTGTGTGGACCCCCACATGAAACACCTACTGATCTGGGTCCCACATACGCACCAAGTACTCTAAAAGTCTGACCTGGGCCCTCATGCCTAGGATGCGAAAGTACTTCAAGAGCCCACAGTCTCTAAAAGAAGATATGGTAGGAGGATGATTTTCGACCATTGCATTATCCTCTTCATGTTCCCTTTCGTGCCACTCTAGCACCATGTTGATGGCCAATTATCTGCACAAGGAACACAATAAGAGGATTAATAACTTTTTTCATGCTTTGGATATCTTTCATTGGCTTAAAATTTTAAAAAAAAATGGGATTTGCGGTTCTCGCAGGTGCCCCATATGCACAGTGTGAGAACCTCATAGGTGGCCTTAGGCTCACCTACGAGAATGCCTCATTCTCGCAGGCCCCGTATGGCTTGCCTGCGAGAATGCCAGCGCACATGTAGGGCTTGAAAAAACAACTTAAAACTAAGAGTTTGACCAATGAAATTACAAATTTAAACCATGAAAATGTCAAGGACGAAGAGCTTACCTTAATGTCACAGACAGCTCACTGAATAGTCTCTCGTAGCTCTCGCAAATTGACACCAAACTTGGAGGGTAAAAGAGGGATTTTTGGACCTCAATAGTGGAAATGTAAAATGATGTGGTAAAAAAGAGTATTTAGTCATTTTATTTACTTTTACTATGTCATTTTGGGTTTTTATGATTATTTATCGATTAAACCTAATCCCTAATGTCATGTTGAGTATAATGACTTGCAGGCATGATGACTTTGATGATTAAATACAAGGATATGGACATATTTTTCTTTGTTATAGCGTGTTTTTGATTGTTTTTTATGGTTTTTACATAAAACCTCGAGCATCGCTTTTGTCCGTTCTTGCGCTCGTAAATACATGAGAACACGGTCGAGCATACTTTTATCACTTTTTCGGGCTCAACAAGGTTATACGGAAAAGGAACCCCCCTAGAGTCCTCTTTAAGCTCTTTTCAGACTCTCTAAACATGAAAAGATCGCTGAGTGACCTTGCTATTTTCATGCTCGATAAAGTATTTGAAATACACGTCTGGTGAGTGATAATTTATCTCTTTTTCGGTCTCATATAGACTATTATATGAAAAAGGAACTGAGAGAGTTCTCTTTTAAGTGTTTTTTCAAACTCTATAATCTTGAAAAACCTTCGAGTTTTCTATCTCTAGACTCGTTAAACAAACATGGACAGACCTGTGATGTGACCGAACCACTCCTTCTTAGTGTTCATTAAACATACTCAGAGGGACTCATCTAAAGGATGAGCTTACATCAACAAGCATATGTTATCCTCCTCAAGCTTCCATAAAAATAAAGAGGTACTTGCCAGAAATGGTGGGGGAACATTTGGGAAAGGGATATGTTTTCATCATCGTATTGATTGGAAGTAAGTGTCACTCTTGAACATGACACCCCCTATTCATCATTTGAAGTCAGTTTGGGAAATCCATTTGTCTCTCATTCGATTGATTACAAGGTCATCCATGTGTCGTCTTTGAGTCAATGTTGCCAAATCATTGGTCGTGTCATTCATATGTTCAAGAGAAGTCCATCTGAAACCTATATTGAGTCGTCCATCTGTAGTTATCCAGTCTCTCTGTGTCGGCCTTCCCTGTGTCCAGTCCAATTCACATCATACTCCGTTTCACATTCAAAATATATTACTCATTTCGTGTCATTGATGGGGGATACATCAAGGCCCTCCTGTGACGAGTTTTGTTTCATCGACTTCATCTCATTATCTGGAATCAAGACTTTGAAATTATTTGGTACCTTGGAGCTTGCATGCCTCAATGGCAAGTTTCCTCGCTTTCGACAGTGGGTTTACTTCATTGACCCCTGATCGAAAGATTCCATCGGATGTTCGACTTCAACTCATTTATTCACACTCGATGGATTGTACTATGGTACCTTGGGAGTCATTGACATCAATGGTGATTTTCCTCGCACTTGTTAACGGTTTCATCAATGACCGGTAATCAAGTGGTTTCTACCATGTTCGACTTCAACACATGTAATCACATGGTTAGATTCATACTTTGGGCGATGAAATTGAAGACCCTGGATATCATCTTTGTGATCCAGGTTGTGATGGAGTATGTATAATTTGCGACACATAGATCCACTGTGTATGTCTCATGGCTATGTCATCTTGATTTGAAATTTCTCGCATAGATCCATAGTGTATTCCGGTGGCTATGCTATATTTTGACGGCATGGATCCACAGTGTATAATTGGTGGCCATGACCCATGTCTATAATGTCATCAGTCTGTCATATGAGTATGGGAATGCCTACCTCAGAAGTGATATATATAATATTTTGCAGATGCTTGGTTGTTCACAGGTTTCCGATTAGATGTGCTCCTGGTTCTTGACACACACATGCAGCTTACAAAGTCTATCGGCTGTCACTAGTTCCAACACTCATACTTTGGGGGGCATTCTGTTACCCATGATTTTGGTCATCATGATGATATATTGATAATGGTGTACTCAAGCTCTTCATAAGAACTTTCTCCTGAGAAAAGTTACTTTCTTCTCTTTCCAGAAATATCATTTTTGAAGGAGGTTCGCAGGCTGCTAGTATATTTGCCTGCGAGAATGCATGATTCTTGCAGTCTGCCTTAAGCTAGGGTGCGAGAGGTTCACACTATGTTGAACTGCTAGGGTGCAAACTCTTTCTTAAGCAAGGAAAAAGATGAATTCTCGATGCTTCTAGAAGGGAATCTTCTAGAAGGATGAGATGGCATTCGAATGGTTATCCTAGTACTGGATTCCCTGATATTTTGGGATCAT
>ML780598.1:2141511-2159718 GCA_009831015.1 Picea engelmannii
AGATGGCATTCGAATGGTTATCCTAGTACTGGATTCCCTGATATTTTGGGATCATTCTTATCCAAGTAACTAATTCATTCTCTCCTATATATTGAGGGAATTCTCATGGAAAAGGTTAAGAAAACAAGCAAGAGATTCATTGGAGAATTAGTGAAATAATTGTGTGAAGGATTGAAGCTACAACAGCTTGGAAACTTCAACAAGGATATCATAAGGGTTTTGATCTTCTTCATGCAAGTGAGCAAGTGTGTGTGTCAGAGCCAAGGGCCATCGAAAGGAAGTTTGTGACATCAAGGCTTAGGTTGTAATATTTATTTTCCATTAATATGATACAGTAATATGTCCCTTTCCCATAAAGCTAATTCCACTTTATTGTATATTCCTTGATCATATACATAGATTGACTGTTGAATAGATTGTGTTTTCTTCAATTTGGTTGGTTTGTGTTGTCTTGGTCTTGACTGCAAAAGAGCACTGGAGTGAAGCAGGAGAAACAAAGACCATAGGAATTGATTATAAGGTATGTTACTCGTTCTTTCCTCCTATTTAATTCAATAGTCAAAATCTAGGGAAAGAGTATTATTCTGTCTTGCTTTGTTCTAGATCCAGGCGGATCTAGGGAGATCAGTTTCTGTCCGCACTTACGGATTTATCCAATAACACATAGTGAAATCTCTACAACAAGTAGCCAGGTTGATTAGAAGAAGAAGAAATGGAAAGAGAAGAAGAAGAAGAACCCGAAAAGGACAAAGGCCCCAACAATATCAGATGTTGGCTCTAAGAAACTAGTTATTGTTAATAGTACTGGGAGTGTTGATGAGGTCAACAAGATTAAAAGGAAGAATCCAAAACCCAAATTCCCTTGCAGCCTTTGTCAGGGTGACCACTTTCTGAGGGATTTCTCTAGTATTACCCAGGTCTTAGAAATGTGGTCCTCCAAGCCATCGGCCTCTGTCGGTCATGTCGATGATACCCCATCAACTAGTGATGTTCAGGTTGGTAAGAAGAAGCAAACTGTCAAGTTCCCTTGCATGTTATGTAAAGGTAATCATTACTCTCACCTTTTTCCTCGCATGGACGAGGCTTCTTCTCTTTTGGAAAAACTTCAACTTCCAAAAGGTTATCGTAAGCTTTCCTCCGACCCATCATTGGTTGATGGACTGGTCAATCCGGTTCCAGCCCCAGTTAGTCCGGTTGATCAGGTGGTCAATCTAGTTTCCTCCTCGATTGAACCACAAACCCAAGTAGTTGATACAGTTCCATCATCGATCAACCCCACTCTTCATCAAAAGAGTGACACCAAAGTGGTCGATCTGTTTTCATCCTCGGTCGATCCCACTCTCCCATTAGAGAGTGACACCAAAGTGGTCGATCCAGTTTCGCCATTAGTCGATCCCATTCCTCCATTGAGGAATGTCAAAGTGATTGATCCAGTCCCTTCCTTGGTTAGTCCCACTCTTCCTCTAAAGAGTGCCAAAGTGGTCGATCCAGTTTCACCATCGGTCGATCCCATTCCTCCATTGAGGAATGTCAAAGTGACTGATCCAGTCCCTTCCTCGATTAGTCCCACGCTTCCTCTGAAGAGTGCTAAAGTGGTCTATCCAAGTCCACCATTGGTTGATCCGATCCAATCATCGGTTGATTCTACTCCCCTTCTAGAGAGTAAACCTGATACTGCCCATGTTTTTCTCGTTAATACAGACTCTACCGTGTCGGGGGGCATTCCTCCTTCTCCTGAGAAACCCCCTCCAAGTACTGAAGCTATCCTTTTTTATTGGGGTGCGCTAACTGGACCTTGTCTTCCTTCTCACACTCCTTTCCAGATTACAGTACAAGTTCGTGGTCGGGACGTTCCTCAAACACTGATAGATGAAGGTGCGTCCATTAGTATTTTGTCTTTTGTTGCTTGGTACGCTTTGGGTTGTCTGCAACTTGCACCGGTTACACAGAATCTATTAGCTTTTAACAGAAGAACTAGTCAACCTTTAGGGATCCTTCCTCAGTTTCCTATAACTTTGGGATGGAAAAATGTCTTTATCGATGTCATGGTAGTCTGAGACCACTTGGATTTCACTTTACTCCTTGGGTGGGATTATGTCTATGCCATGAAAGCTATTGTATCCACTCTTTTCCATGTGATATCTTTCCCTCACAATGGAAGAATTGTGACTATTGATCAACTTTCATTCATCGACCCTGACTGGGTTACCTCCCTAAGTGGTTCTTATATGCAGATAGTATCACCCTCACTGCATGTCAATTATGTGGCGTTGTCTCCCATGATTTCAACTTCTGATTCTTTGGATCCAGTAGTTGACATGGTGATCTCTTCGGTAGGGTTATTAGAGCCTGATCTCCTTACCCCTGTCACGACCCTCGACATGTGTTCCTTCCAGAGTGATTCTCTTCCATCTAGCGAAGATCTCTTGGAAGCCATGACTGATTTTTGTCCCTTGACATGGTATCCTTCCAGAGAATTATCCTCTTGGAAGCCATGATCAAGAAGCAGTCACGAGCATAATTTCTCTTCTCTGTGGCAAGCTCGTTAAAAAATGAAACAGAGGCCTTGAGCATAATTCTTTTCCTATGTCAAGCTCATTAAAAATGAAACAGTCACCTCTCTTGAACCTTGTTTTCCTCCACCCTTCTCCTTGTTCTCATCTCCTAGAGAAATTGGTGACAACCTTAGAGCCGGTGAATGAATTGAATTTTGGAGGGCATGTCTCCAGCCTTTGTTGATCATTCTAGAGTTAATCCACTAGCTTTCAAGCTGGGGGCATACCGAGCTTAGTCTTTGTTCTTTCTCGTGCTCGTAAATACATGAGAATGCATCTGGGTAGACTTTTATCTCTTTTTCGGACCTGTATGGATAATCAAAAAAGGAACCCCCCGGAGTCTCCTTTAAGCTCTTTTCAGACTCTCTAAACATGAAAATATTGCCAAGTGATCTTGCTTCCTTTCCCACTCGTTAAATGGTTTGAAAGGGCATCTTTTGAGTGATAATTTATCTCTTTTTCAGCCTCGCGAGACTAACATTATGAAAAAGGACAACTTTGGAGTCATCTTTAAGTCCTTTTCAGACTCTCTAAAGATGAAAAGATTACCGAGCGACCTTGTTCTCTTCACACTCGTTAAAGTATTTGAAGAAAACGTTTGTTGAGCGATAGTTTATCTCTTTTTTGGTCTCATCAGACTACTTTACGAAAAAGGAACTGAGAGAGTTCTCTTTTAAGTGTTTTTCAAACTCTATAATCATGAAAAACCTTCAAGTTTTCTGTCTTTGGACTCGCTAAACAAAACATCGACAGGCCCATATGGGATCGAACCCTTACTTCTTTTAGTTCGTTAAACAAAGGAAGAGGAACTTACCGAAGGTGAGTTATATCGAGCATGTGTTACCCTCCTCGAGCTCATTAAATTAAAAAGAGGAACTCGTCTATCTGGATGGGGGGGAAATTGAAAGAAGCAAGCCAAGCATTTTTGTGAGAACACTACCAAATAACTCTTAGAGTCTCCCTTGAACACGACACTTTGTCTTTTGCACACATTATAGTCCACTGAACCTCTGCACTGAGCCAATCCTTTGAGTTTCTTTCACTCCTTTGGGTCACCTGACGTAATTCACAACATCCACTGCATCATCAAGTTTTGGTCCATGTCATGTTTCTGCTATTGTGCCTCAGTGTTCAAGGGAAGTATCCACCTTGAGAGTCAGCCATCACAAATATCTTGTCTCAATACCCATGTCAGTCCATGTTCATTTGATCTACCAATTACGTCTCTATGTCTATTTCGTGTCGTTGATGGGGGATACATCAAGGCCCTCCTTTGATGAGCCTATTCCTGTCGACTTCAACACATTATCCAGGAATCAGACTTAGAAACCAGTTAATACTTTGGGACCTGCATGCCTCAATGGTAGGCCTCCTCATGTCTAACAGCAGGTTTACACCATTGACCTCTGATCGGATGATTCCATGGATGTTTGACTCCAGCTCATCCATTCACATTCGTTGGAATGTACTAGGGTACCTTGGGAATCATTGACATTAATGGTGATCTCCCTCACGCTTGTTAACGGTTTACATCATTGACCAGTAATCAAGTGGTTTCTACCATGTTCAACATCAGGACATCTATTCACGTGGTTAGATTTGTACTACATCGGGATCGGTAAGAAAACCCTGGGTTGAGTAATCACTTTGATATGTACTTTGCCCAGGTTGCGAAGGAGTTTCTCTTGAACAATTACACATATATTGTTACATAGATCCACTTTGTATTGGTCATGGCTATGTCTTGTCATCTCGTAGATCCATTGTGTATTCTTCATGGCTACGATCAGTTCAGGTTATCAGAGTATAGATCCACACTGTATCCTCAGTGGCTATACCTTTTTATCAATACAATTCTGGATCCGCAGTGTATTTTACGGCGGCCATATCTTGCAAGTCTTGATCACCCAAGCATAGGTATGCATGCCTTGGGTTTGGAACATGTCATAATATTTGTTGGATGTTTGTGTGCAGCTTCTGTCAGGTTCTCCGAGTCTATACCCTTGCTTGAAATTCTACAAAGCATTTCAGTTATCAATTCTCATTTTCTAACTTCATACTTTGGGGTGCAATCTATTACACATCAACATTACTCGCTTTGATAAGTGTCGCATGTTGCTCACAAGTGTCACAAGTGTCAAGCAAAGCATACTGCCATGATGCCTATGTCATATTGATAATGACATTAAGAAGGCACTTAAAATACCTCAAACACTTGATCTAGAGGAAGAGGAATGGTTAACTGAAGTTAAGTGCCTCTTGCCACCTGAAAGAATCACTGAATCTAGGTTTTTGGAAGAGAGTGCTCCCCTAAATCTCTCTTAGGAGCGTTGGCACTCCCCTATAAAGTGCTAGGGAGTGTTATAACACCAAACAGCTTTGCAAGAGGAGTGCTACTAATTTTAGGAGCGTTGGCGCCCCCCTTAAGCCTACTAGGGAGCGCTATAGCACCCTGATGCCCCTTTTGAGGGAGCGTTGTCTAATCTAGGCAGGAGTTGGTCCATTGAGGAGAATAAGGCAAAGATCTTTCAATCTTGGAAGGCAATTGAATTCGAATTCCTGGTTCATCCATGATCTTAGGGAAGATCCCTGACTCAAGGAGGAAAATCCTCAACTTACCCTAAAGATACCTCAAGAGGTTAGGCCTCTCTAAACCTATATAAGAAGGTTCTATGATGGTGAATAGGAGGAAGAATTGGAAGCATGAAACCTATGATCTCATAGGAAACATACAGTGAACTGGAGGAAATTAATCAGTAAAGTTGTTGTCATCTGGATCATGGATCTTTTGAGCAAGGGTTAGACAAAGGGGACTTGATGAAGTTGTCACATTCGCATCTACGGTTGTAAGTTACTTCTGTCATTGTTCTCATTAATATGTCATGCTTGGCCTGTTTCTTTCTAGTTTGTGTTTAATTGCACATGAACTTGTCTCTGATAGATAGATCTATTTCAAACTAATATCAATAGAGTAGGAAGTGGTTGTACTATTGTTTGTCTACAGAGCTCATCGAGGAGCGAAAGATTGAAGCTCAACTCGGAGCATGTAGGGACAAACGCCGATAAAAGGTACTTCTTTTATCCTTCTTCGTCATACATTAGTTTGTATAGATCTAAAAGGAAGTCAGTGTCCACGTTAAGCATCTTCTGTCTTAAGAGTTAAGAGTCTATCTCTCAAGAAGAGATCTACATATCCACAAGGAGATTTTCCTTCAACAGTTTCTTGTGTGTGAAACCCATTCATCTTAAACTAGCATGCTTCTATCACCTGTATCACTTTCCTCTTGGTCCCTATGGCTAGTTGAACTAACCACAACTTTTTGTGCTTTCTTCTTTATAAGACACATGCCTCAAAAACTTAGGGTGCAATATAGCTAAGGTTAGAACTAGGGTCAATCAAAATGTAAATAGGATGGTTGGAAAGTACACCTTCTATTTCCACCACCAAGGCTTGGTGGTTTGTTTTCCGATTCTTGACAACAACATAAATCTAGGGTATAATTTTGGCTACATCATCAATAGTAGTATCCTCTTGAACATTATATATTCTCCTTCTTTTGTGTTGCCTATGAGGGAAGTCTCTCAATGGGTGTGCTTTTCCATGACCCCAACATTGTAGAGGTTCATTCTTTCACTCTTCTACTTTCTCCTTTGTAGTTTTTGTTTGCTTAATCCCACTTTGATTAGGACAATTCTGCTAATGTGCGCTCTTAGAAGGATGACTAGACTGAGCACTCCTCTTTGGATTCTTATGTAATGATCCCAAGCCATTATGCAGGGATCATCACTGTTTTGGTGTCTTTTTAAAACTTTTTCTGAGTGAGGTATTTCATCAAACACTTTGCTAATCTACTTTTTAGATGTGTTTATATGTATGTATGCAACAAATAACAGAAAGAGATAACCATGGAACATACCTCAACCATATGCAATAAGATAGACAAGCCAAAACATCTCAATTCTTCTTTATTCATAAAATAGAGAAACCTGCTACAATGAAGATAACGATCTGAAATGCTCAACAAATGGCCAAGAAGATAGACAATAGATAAGAGCTGCTACAAAATGCTCCCACTAGTACAAAAGATACCTCCAAAGGATAAATAAGAAATAAAGATCAATACAAGCAGATCTGAATGCCAAACTCTCCAACTGAAGAATGCCATGCTCCAATAGAAGGCTGAAACCCTCAATAACTCGGCCCTGCTGCCAAAACTGTCCAATCACCCTAAGAAATATGCCCACTGATAGTGCCAATTGATAGATCGAGTGATGGTAAGAACAACCCAGGTGTCCAAATATCCAATATCCCTCTCAATCTCTGTAGATTTGAAATCCCACATTGAATGGTGCGCCCCACTGGATGACTTAAGCCCTAGATAATTCGGCCCTGCTGAAGGAGGCCTCCAAATGCTCTGAAACTCTCCAGAAATATAGATCGAGACACGGCAAGTCACTAGGTGAAGTCTCAGGGTCAGATCTGAAGTTTAACCACTCCAAACGGACTAGATATAGATCTCAAAAACGCCCTCCTTCTCTTCAATTCGCCCCACTGCTCAAGAAATAGTCTGAGCCATAAAACTATCTCAAAAAGCACTAGGTCTGATGTCCAAGGCCCTGTAATGAAAACCCAAGTGATAGAGTCCTCAATGTCCCTGCCAATATCCTACAGTGAATCTCTCTCTAAAGATGGTGCGCCCCCCTTGCTGGAAACCCCCAATGTTGCGCCCTCCTCCTCTTCCTGTGCCTGTGGCTGTGTAGAACTTGCTGCACTGATGTAGATCTAACTAGAATGGTGTGGGAGAGTATTGCATCTATGATACCAATATTGGGACAATATAGGTGGAATATTTCACCACCGAATCGTCCTCTAGGGTTTGTTAAGTCAAAACCCTCAAAACCCCCAAGAGATGAGCTCACTAGCTAAAGCCAGATATCAAACTGATAAACATACATGAATGAATGAGAAGAGGCCCTTGCCTTTCCTTTATACTTTTTGGCTCACCTTGTCCCTCCAAAGTGACTTTCATTTTATTAATATTTAATTAATTAATCAAATCACTTTAATTAATTAATTAACCTTTTTACCTTTGAAAAGCTCCTTATCTCTCCTTACGGCTTCCCTGGCCACTGAAAGTCACTTCTATCCATTCCATCTTGTAGTGTTGATCCTTCTAATTCCAATGAGCTATTACACTGAGAGGTTCCTCCAAGTAATTTGCCCAAAATGACCTCTTCAGTGAATTCCATTGACTTATAGCTCAAAATAGTCAAAATCATGGAAATCGTCGGAATGCAACGAAACCAAAGCCAACCTGTGCAGAATGTCTCATAATGATGGAATATGATCATCGATACAAGTTGGACCCCACAGTGCCTCTCAAATACCCCTGTACTCACTATAACATCCATCTGGCCACTCTGGTCATCATAAATCTCTACACTGGGATAATGTCCCAAAGTGGGGACATTACATCCTATACCTGGATGATTTAAATAATTTCTTCTTAAATCTATACTGATCATTGTTTTTCCAATCCTTGTGAGGATCCTACCCATGCTTTGATTGATCATAGCAATACTTATCCTTCCAAATGGTGTCATACGGTGTTTTGGGTTCATCAAATTCAGTCATGTCCTGGAAATATTTTGGAAAACCATTAATAAAGAATTGTATCTTCACTTGATCATATTTGATGTATGGGACATACCTCAATAGTCCCATGAACCTCATTACATACCCATCCATGATGAGTTGTCCCAACTTGTGTTCATGGAATTCTTTGATCTTTCCATCATATTACTTATTTGATAGGTACACTTTCCTAGAATACTTCTCAAATTGTTTCCAGGTCAGATTATTTTTAGTGATCCCTTTTACATTCTTCAGGTCTTCCCACCAAATGGAAGCTCCTCCAATTAAGTTAAAGGTGGCCAATGTTGCTTTCATATTTCCTAAGTAATTATGTACTCTAAAATACTTCTTCAATCCTAATAGCCATGCTTTTGATTCTTCACCCTTCTTGATTTCTTCATCAAACATGGGTGGTTTTCCCTTTTCGAATTCTTTATTTAGGGAACTCTTGGAGTGTTTCTTCCTCCTTTTCCTATGAGTGCTTGAATCAGTCTCCTCACTAGAAAATCCTTCAGAAGTAGAATTCGTCTCATTGGATGAATATGTTAAACAATATCCACTAGATATGCCTTAATAAGCTTCTCATTATCAACATTGTAACTTTGAAGCTTGTCCTTTGGGATTCTCACTGTCTCTTCCAAATATGGAGGAGTCTCCATGGCCCTTCTCTCATTTGATTCCTCATCTCTGATTTGCAAGGTCTCTTTCATACGGCACCGTGCCAATATATTGTTATTTTTTCTTCACTTCACTGAGTCTTCTAAGTGTTGAAACAACAGGCCACTGTTAGCTAATCACATGGTTAAAAAGGAACACAATCATTGGGCCTTTATTGGGTTCTCACGAACCTATGACAGTCCCAAATTAAAAACTTTTTCGTTATTGTCAAGCACTGTTAAGCCCTAATATTGGCTCATTACCCATTAATTGGGGCATATTATATTAGTAATGTTATTTTATTTATGTCGGCTTTAGGCCAGTAGTTGTAATTATACCTCCTAGTCTCCTATATATACCAGGGAGAAATTTTTCATTTTGAATCATCTTGTACTTGAACATTTAAGTGGGGTAAAAGGAGGTTGCCCCCTCAAAGAGGCTTATTGTCTGAAATTATCTCTTTTTCAAGGCGTCGAGTACTTTTCCTCGGGTTTTTCTATGCTATATTGATCTTTGGTTCTTAACAGAAAGAGAGCATGAAGAGGTGGATGTTGCAGTGGAGAGAGATCCAGGGGCCCAGATGGCCTTAAAAAGATATGAGCTATACAATTTTTGGGCTCTCAAAAATATGAGGGATCAAGTGAGATTGCTTCAGCTGCTAGTGAACTACTGGGATCCGAATACTAAGACTTTCAACCTTGATGGACAACCATTAAGGATTGAAGTTGAGGACATATATTTCTTGATAGGATTGTTGCGTCAGGGTGAGGTGACCAAACTCAAAGCTCGGGGAGCTAGGAGTGGCATGAACATAGAGGATTACATGGACACTCATTGCATTACAGGGACTGAGAAGGTAGGGACCCAACTCCCGATCAGAGCGATCAACAATCTGAGTCTCAAGATTGTTGTCCTAGTGTTGACATGGATCACAGCGTTGGCCTCTTTGCACCAGGCATAGAGGCCACTTATATTGTATTCAGTGTAGTTCTTATGACCCACAGTTTATGACTAGTGCACCTCATTGCTAGCCAATATGAAGAGCTAGCTAACAGACTGCAAACTGGGTAGAAAGAGGAACTTCAGGTTCACGTCTATCCTATGTATTATTTTCTTGGAGTGGGGTCCAGGGTTGGGCCTTAGAGTTGAGATTGTTCCACATGGACCTCACGATCCATCTATGGCATGGTGGACCGAGGTGATGAGGTGTCAGGAAGGTGGTAGGGTGCCAACACCCTATAACGATGAGTTTTTCTTCTAGTGGAGTTGGCAGGTGATGGCTCTAGAGGACTATTTGTTGGCCCTCGACCAAGTTTTGGAGAATCTTGGTCATGTTTGACCATCTTTGGGACTTCGACAGGCTGGTTGAAGATGGAGTGTCCAAGAAAAGCAGAGATCGTGGGATCTCGCCCCCTTCTTAGGGATTTTTTGGTTTAGGGTTTATGTAATGGGTATGGGATGTAAACCCATGGGTCTTACTCATGTTTAGGCCCTTTTTGTAATGTATAAATAAGTAGCCTAGAAATGTAAGAAGGCATTCGATCTAGTAGACCAATGTACTAAGTGCAGATAGTTGTGAATGCTTTGTGCATACCGTATGTAGATACTTTCTGAGCTAAGTGCCAGTGACTTATAGTAATTTGTGCGCAGACTGTTTAAGGCTCTGTGCTCGGACCTAACTCGGGGAAGGAGGATCTAGCGAGGTGCACGCAGATCTCCTGTCCTATGCAGAGTAGGCTTTGTGGCTTTGTGCATGTAAGAATATTGGAAGAAGCTAATAAAAGAGGAGAAGAGTTGGTGGACGTATCCCCACACTAGAGTGAACCACATATATCCTGTGTTGTTGTGCTTTGTGCAATGTATTGATGTTGTTCATGTCTTACTTTCTTAGTGCATTGGTATTGATGTATGATAGATAGATGTGTTAATGTTATGTGCTTAGTATATGAATGAATGTTAGATCTACTATGATGCTATGTGTTGAATGTTTAGATATGCTTATTAGATCTTAATTAATACTATGTTGATCTATGATTAGGGTTTATCCTGCGATGTGAACAAGGGTTAAAGAATAATGAATGTTATTGGCTAAGTGCTCTATTAAGTATTGTGATCACAGATCTGTGTCCTAGCTAGGTTGTAGACACCTGAGTCCTGCAACCCCCCCTTCTCCTACCTCGGGTGAGACTTCATCTGCTTCACAGGTGTTGTCGAAAGGGCGGGTAGTTAGGGTTTTGTTGGTGTGTTGTTGAAGCATTGAACCTTGGGTCTGCCACTATGCCAACAAATGGTTCTGTTGTCGGGACATGAAACTGTGATTGCTGGGAACTTAGGAAAAGAGAAAGCTATGTGTGTAGATCTGTGTCTGTAGTGCACAATAGTCTACTTCCCTTTCTCTACATTGTCGTAGGTGTCTTTTACTGTCTATGATAGGGCGTGATCTGCAACCTTCCCTAGGTAAAAATCCTGTGGGTCTGGTCCTTTCATGCTCAACCCGATGATCTAGTGGGTCAGCGTCGGATCTACTGTGATGCACCTGTCCAACCAAAGATAACCGCCATGGAAGCACGACAGTGGGATGTTAACGCACACGTTAACCTCCTGATGTCTTCCAAAGTGTGGTATCTTCATCACATTGAGAATCGTGGACCTTTTGATGTCCATGGTTTAGGGATGGGGGCTTATCTTCAACTTCTTTCCCTTTTTCTTGGTCAATTACTTATGAGTTGCAAGCATGCCATAGTTCTTGTGATCTCCCAAGTTATAGTCACTGATCTTCAATGTCAGAATCCTCTCCAACTGCGGTTTGACTGCGCATATCCCCTTTGGGATGTATGAAGTGATCAATGTGTTTTTGAAGTCCCTCGGGATACTGTCATGACTCACCGCGCCAGCCAGAGGCGGGATGTAGCTGGGTAGGATTGATGGGATGAGCTTCACGTTTTCCAAGTCATCATGATGCTTGGTTTGTTTGTCAGTAGTGGGTCGGCTAGACCAACGCTGTGCAATTGATGGGGATGCTTCCAATCCTCGAGTCGTTGAAGATTGAATGCCTATGGACATAACCTTCAGAGCCATGAGGTCTATTAGGATCTCTTCGACAGACTTTTCGAGATCAGATATCTCAAGTTGGTGAACAAACATTGAAGGTAATAGAACAGGTGGTGCGGTCTCAATAAGCACAGTGCAGTAATAGTCAGTTCTTTGGGGGCTCAAATAATCGTTGTTTGCAAAAGAGTTCACAGTAAGACATTCAACGGGTTAAATAGATAACATCGTAGTGGATCCCTACAATGGGTGGGAACACCTATATCAATGTAGTTCCCTTCGTTATGGCATGGTCCCAATGGTCCAATGGCGAACGTTCCAGCAATAACTATGTTTCTAGTCATTCTGGATCGTTGTTCTAATGGTCGGGACGCCTCCAATGATCATATTTCTTTTTCATGGAGAATTAATAATCTGCGTTGTTCTGCTATTTCAATGAGGTTCAAGTTCTGTAAGCCTTTCTTCTGCGAACTCCTCACTGGAACCTCCTGTAATTTTTCTAGTTTTGCCTTCTTCTTACTAAGATTTCTAGCTTTCTTTCTTGTGATCTACATCTTTGGATTCCTCTTTCCATTCTTGTTCTTATCTCCTTTTAGCATAGTAACTTCGCACTGTTGAGGGTCTTTCACAGGTTTCAAGGGTATTACTTCCTCTCTTACGATTTCTGGAGTAGGTTCTCTAATCTCCTTCATGGACAGGTTCTTTAATCCTTCTTGCATTCTTTCAACTTCGACATCCAGGTCTTTGGCCCTGAGTTTCTTCGACTTGTCCTCTTGTTCTTCTAGTAGTCGCGCTATTCTCCTAGCCATGAAATCCCTTAATTCTTTTTTTATCTATTCTATAGCTTCTTCTTCTTCTTTCCTTTGGATCTGGTCTTTATCGATCCAAGTCTTACCTAACAAAAGATGAAATGAGGCATTCTCAACAAACTTAATAACCTTTATTTCTTCTTCAGTCAATGTTCCATGGAAAATAGCATGTACATTAGTAAGTATTCCACATAGGGTTGTCATTTTTCCTTTAAGCAATCCTATTCCTCCCAATGAAGGAACCATAGCAGGCTTTCCTAAGATTTCCCAATTTTTTTTTGTCATAATGTTCACCTGTGTTTCTGCATCCAATACACAGTCTATGTCGAAGTCTTCTATTCTTGTTTCTATTTTCTCTTTCTCTTTTAAGGTCTTTGCTAAACTGATGTTTCTTTGATCATTCAGTGTTTCTTTCATTTGTAATAATATAGTCTCTAATTCTTTCTGGTTCTTTATCATATCCTTAGCTTCTTGACTTTCTTCATGGTTTTCCTATCTCATGCTCATTTTTTCAACTTTGGCGATCATTATTGGACAATCCAAAACCTCATGAACAACAACTTTACAACAAAGAAAAATAGGACATGTACCAGGGCATGCCTTAGCAAGATGTCCTAGTCTTCTGCAACTATAACAAAGATTCAATCCTCTCTTTCTCTTAAATGATCCCCAACCTTTCCTGTACTGCGCACTGGGATCACAGTGATGTACCTGCAAAAAAAAAATTATAGGATCATGCATCCACTTGTTAGTCCAAAACTTCTTTCTATGCATAGGAATAACATATCTTTCACTATTTCTATCAGATATATTCATATCATATCTTCTTTCTTCTATATGTGCCCTAGTTTTTAGGCTTGGACAAAATCTATCAAACATACCTAGATTCATACCTTCGAAGAAAAAAATTTCACTTATATTACCTTTCTCAGAGCACAAAGCTTTAAGATCTTACCTCTTTTCTTCAGATCTGGTTTCTTTCTTAGCACAGAGCTTCGCAAATCAAGTAGATTACTATGCACTACAGTGGTAGATCTATGCACAAGGCTTACTCTTTTCCTCAGTCCCTAGAAATCATAGTTTCAGGTCCTGACAATGGAACCATTTTTTAGCACAGGGGCAGACCCAGGGTTCAACACTTCAACAACGCAGCAAAAAAACCCTAACTACCGACCCTTTCAACAACACCTGCAAAGTAGATGAAGTCTCACCCGAGGTAGAGGCAGGGGGGGTTGCATGACTCAAGTGTCTACAACCTAGCTAGGACACAGATATTTGATCGCAATACTTAACAGAGAACTTAGCAGTTAACATTCATTAGTATTTAACCCTTATTCACATCGCAGATGAAACCCTAATTACAGGGAAGCACAGTAATCAACAAGATCTAACACATCCAACCACTTAGCACATAAAAATAGTTCAGATCTAGCATTCATTCACATTACTAAGCACTAAGATACTATATCAATTGCATCCAACATACATAAATATAACATCACTAAGCATAAATCACATCAATCACACAAAGAAACCATAACATATGATATACGTGGTTCACCCCCAGCGTGGGGCTACATCCACCAACTCTTCTTCTTCTTTATTATCTTCTGTCAATCTCTTTACATGCACAGAGTATCAAAACCAACTTCGCATAGGACAAGAGATCTACGTGCACCTCGCTAGATCCTCCTTCCCCGAGCTTGGCACAACACAGAGCCTTTCCTACAATTACTTGCACTTAGATCTGCAAGTTCTCAATACACAATATTCACAGAGCTAACTCAATCACATAGATCCAAATAATTAGATCCCTTGAACTTAGCATAGCACCGCTTCTTCCCTTCTTACATCACCTATATTTCTAGTTATATATTACAAAATGGGCCTAAACATGGGTAAGACCCATGGGCCGACATCCCATACCCGTTACATAAACCCTAAACCCAAAAATCCCACAAAAGGTGGTGAGATACTATGATCTCCACTTCACTTTGGCATTCTTCCTTCGACCAGTCTGTCGAAGTCCCAAAATCGGTCAAACATGACCCAAGTTCTCCAAAACTTGGTCAAGAACCAACAGGCCCCCAACACTCACCTGTGACTCGTCTCGACTTTGATCTGGGAAAGTCTGCTTCAAAGGCCTCAAGATTGGCTCAAGCTGCTTCACCAAAGCCTCCTTCTCGGAGAACTTCTGAATAACTTTCTCAGTCACCAGTCCTTCCAAGTGTTGTTCTACCATGGTGACTACGTGTTCTAGTTGTGCACCTTGTCCCTCAATCTCCTCAAAAAGTTTTCAAGTTTCATCCTGCACTGTCTCAAGCCTCTGGGCCATTTCCATGACTTTAATCTGGATGGCATGGACCTATTTCTAAACCGTGTGTTGTTCCTGGGACCTTTTCATCCTCTCAACTGTTGACAGTGGCTTCAACTGTTCTTGCACTATCGCTGCTTGTTTATTTGCTTCCTGGAGCTGTGACTCCAATGTCCTTAGTTTTGGGTCCTTTGCAAGGTGCTCATAGGTCTGTGCACTTCGACTATTGAGTTGTTTTCATTCTAAGGCCAATGCCTTGATTATTTCAACTTCTCTGCTGGTAGTTTCCTCTCTTTGATATCACACTTCCTATGAAGTGCTCGACACTGTTTGTAACTCCAGTTCTACCACTCTTGCTTGGATCTACTAAATGGATTTAGTGAGCTTCCCCACTTGGATCTCAGCGGTTTCTTCTTCCACTTGTTCCAAACCCCTCACAGAGTAAAATGCTCTGGTGATTGCTTCTTTAACTCCCATCTGATCCATGAGCAACTGTTATTTCTCCTTCTGGATATGTGCTCTATCCTCTATGAACTTCACCTAGAGGTTGTATTTTTCTTGTTGCGCAAACTGGTGTTGCTCTATGGCTTCCTCTTTTTCTTGCTTCAGAGCCTCTATGGCTTGTTCTGTTTCCTCCTGGACATGACAAAGGTGAGCCTCTATTGCATCTTCTATTCTATATAGCTGGGTAGGCTCATCTCCCAACTTTGTTCCTTCTGATGGTGGTGGCACAATAGACACTGTGTGGCTTGAATAGAGAGCCTATTGTACCCCTTTGATCTCTGCTTCGATCCTGTCAAACATTGTCTCCTATTTGGCTTCATTTCACTGCAAAATTTCCTCTGGCATATCTGTTACAGCTGCAATGATGAGGTTGATGTCATCTACCATGAGTATGTTCTGCGACTTAGGTCTGTTTGCGCACCTCTTCTTTCTAGCTGAGGGTTTCTATGGAGAAACATTTCATTTATTTGATGTCTCAACCTCTGTAAGGGGGTTTCTAGGTGGTGTCACTTCTCCCTCTTCTTGTTTATATGCTTCCCCTTTGTCTTCTTCTTTGTCTACTTCATTACCTCCTCCTCCTTCAGGTGAATCTAGTGTAGTCTCCTCTAATGCGTTGTTTAGTTCCTGTACCTCTTCCTTCTTTTTCTTCCTGCTGCTGCTAGGTGCATCATATTCATCTTGGGTGACTACAGGACTTCCGATGAGGTCGGGGTTGGATATTTCTATATGTTCAACTGGCACAAGGAATTTTGCATGCCATTCCTTGGTGATTTCTTCCATATCTTCCTTAGTGAGTTTATAATAAGACTAGAGCTCTTATTTATGTTCGTCTCTGCATTCAATGATATATATGAAATTCCTGTCTACGCGGAACTTCTCAAATGGCTTGGACTGATGCAGTGTATTCGGCGTCATGCAAGGGAAGGATTTAATGGCTCTCTTCAGCTACAAGTAGTAGGTGTGGAACACCGCATTTGACTGCCATTGTTTTGCCATGTCGCTCGAATACCATAGTGTAGTGAACTTCATAGCTAGTGGTTTGTGTTAAGTTTTAAGCTATTATTAGAGTTCTTTGCATTTCACTAGATAAAAATAGCATAAGATAGGATCATTGAGAAATACACAATCACAAGAGACACATCATTTATTCTAGGAAACCCTCATGGGGGAGAAAACCTAGCAAAACTTCCTTATTATAGATAGCCAATACAATGCCAAGAGATAACTCAAACAAATACAGAAAGTCCTCTCCCAAGAATGCACCTCTTTCTCTCTCTCTCTTCTCCAACTGTAGCTCTGAAACTTGCTTCTAAATGAACAGGTGTGTGTGTGTGTGTCTAAATGAGGTGTTGGCCTCCTTATTTATACAACTCTGGCACGTGTGGATGGAGGTGTCTCTTCATTGGTAGGGCTGAATTCTTCTTCTGGGTGGCTATAACCACCTTTAATATATTTTGGGGCCGACTTATTATTCTACTTATTACAATTATGTTTTGACTTCTTATTCTGCAGAACATGCGGAAATGTACTCTTCTTCCACTGTATAGAGAGCAATGTTGGATTGCTTCCTTCTCTGCCATGAGATCATGGTTGATCCCAAACTAAAACAACATCCTAAAATGCTCTTTCTGTCAGAGACACTTCCAACCCAATCTGAATTAGTGTACCCACTTAGTGTGAAATCATGATATCCCTGATAGCTGAGACCAAAATCTAATGTACCCTTAAGGTACCTCATCACATGTTTTGCAACAACTAGGTGAACATGTTTGGGTTCTACCATGAACTAACTCATAGTGTTCATAGAAAAATAGATATTTGGTCTGGTGTTTGTCAGGTACATCAATGATCTAATGATCTGTCTATACAACGTGGCATCAATCAATTCTGACGAAGTGTTGACTAGTAGCTTTAGCTTCGCTTCCATGGGTGTATTCATTGAATTGCACTCCAACATGTCGAATCTCTTTAGGATTTCGACTGCATACTTCCCTTGGTTAAGGAAGATTCTCTCTGGGCTCTTCCATACCTCAAGACCTAAGAAATAATGCATTAGGCCAAGGTCTTTCATCTCAAATTCTGAAGTGAGCTTCTTCTTACATTTGGTGATGAGCTTTTCTTCTCTAGTTAAGAATAAGTCATCCACATACAGCAATAATATCACCATCTCATCATTCATAACCTTGAAGTAGAGGTTAGAATTTGCTTTACTCTTGGTAAAGCTCAATCTCATTAGAAAACTATTTATCTTGCCATACCAATCTCTAGGAGCTTGCTTCAATCCGTACAGAGCCTTATTCAACTTGCATACATGAGTCCTACTATCTTCAACTTCAAATCCTTGAGGTTTCTCTATATACACTTCTTCTTCGATGACACCATTTAGGAAAGTTTTCTTTATGTCCATCTGGTGTAACTTCCACTTCATCTTAGTTGCAAGGGCTATGATGGTTTTGATCGAAGTGTATCTGGCTATAGGAGAAAATGCCTCTTCATAGTCAATGCCTACCTTTTGAGAAAAGCCACAAGCGACAAATATTTCTTTATACTTCTCAATACTTCCATCAGCAGCATGTTTTATTTTGAAGAGCCATTTGGAAGATACCACATCCTTGCTCTTTGGTCTGGGAACTATTTCCCATACATCATTCTTTATTATGGATTGGTATTCTTCTGTCATGGCAT
>ML780598.1:2159776-2188070 GCA_009831015.1 Picea engelmannii
ATAGAGTACATCCTTCATCTTCATTAAATTCCCTGAGTTAAGCTTGTAGTTTGATTCTCCCACTCCCTTGATAGGGTATTGATAATCATCTCCAAGTGTCACTTTCTGAGAAAAGTTCTTTTCTTAAATGCAAGAGAGAATATCTATTTGACCTATCATGTGCTTGGAGGCACCATTATCAATGAGCCAAGTGTCCTCTCTAGGTGTTACCGATCCTGAGAGGGTCGAGATTAAGACATAGTATTTAATTTGTTCTCTTAACATCTTTGCGGGTGGCTCTTCATATTCAAATGCATGGGCATGGTGCCTCTTATTTTTCCTCTTGTATTCTTCTCATCTTGTTGGACAATGTCTCGCAATATGTCCCATCTTGTCACAATGGTAGCATTGGACAGATGAGTAATATGTTTCCTTTCGCTGTCCTTTCTTCTGAAATCTCTTTGGATGAGATTCTTTATGGATGAATTTGTTTTGGGGATGAGACTCTTTATGAGTTTATTTCTGGAAGTAAGACTTATTTATTCCTCCTTTAGTGTGAGTAGATAGGGATTGATATTCATCTCTTGCTAGTAAAGCCTCTCGGTTAGCTACTCTTGTTTCTTCTTGAATGCATTCTTCCCATAGACTGTCAAATTTTAGTTTCTCCGTTCTGGCACAAATCGTTTGGATGAATGCATCCCAAGGTCTTGTGAGACCATTAAGGGTCATCATTATAAGTCCATATTCATCTATAGCATCTCCAATCACTTCTAGTTGTTCTTTGAATTGGGATATTCTGGAGAAATATTCTTGGATTGATTCTCCTGTTTGCATCCTTATATTCTTGAGTTGAGTTCTTAGATTCATATTTCAGTTTATGTTCTTTCCTTCATATAGTTTGTTTAGGGCATCAAACATTTCTTTTAGAGACTTCTTTGATGACACATAAGGTATCAAGTGATCTTTGATTGAATCTACAATGATTCTTTTGGCCCTGATCGTGTCCTTTTGGTTCTTTGCTTTGTCTGCAACATCTTCGGGTTCCGACACTTCTTCTTTGATGAATCTTGCTAGGTCATTCTCTTCAAGAATGAGACCAATCCTATACTTCTAGGCACAGAAGTTTTCCACACCTTCCAGCTTGTCAACAAGCTTAGTGCTTCTAGACATCTTTTACCTGGAGCTAGGAAAATGTCCAAAAATAAAAATGCTCAAAATTAAATTATGAACTTACCAGGAGGTGCACTTGGCTGAGGCGAGTATCCTGGTGTGTTTGGATCTGAAAAAATCCAACTTTTTCCCCTCCAAACTTGATCTGCGTATTTCTAGACTAGTGCTTCTGGTTTTCTGGTATTTCTGGTACTCTGGTACTCCTAGTACTCTGGTTTTCTGGTACTTCTAGTACTTTGTGAAAACTAGGGTTTCACTTTCTGAGAGATCTAGCCACTGAAAATTTGTGCTGTGGATACCAAAGTGACCCTTAAGGAAGGGCACACTTTTCTAGATGGTTTTAGGGCTGAGATACTTCATCAAAAAAAATTCCTAATTTTCATGTATGACAACAGTGACGTTTTTCACTTTCTCTTGTGAAAGATGCTCTCTTCAGTTTAGCTCTGATACCATGTTAAGGTTTAATCTATTATTAGCATTATTTGCATTTCACTAGATAACAATAGCATAAGACAGGATCACTGAGAAATACACAATCACAAGAGACACATCATTTATCCTGGGAAACCCTCATGGGGGTGAAAACCCAGCAAAAATTCCTTATTATAGATAGCCAATACAATGCCAAGAGATAACTCAAACAAATATAGAAAGTCCTCTCCCAAGAATGTGCCTCTTTATCTCTCTCTCTTCTCCAACTGTAGCTCTGAAACTTACTTCTCAATGAACATGTGTGTGTGTGTCTAAATGAGGCTCTAGCCTCCTTAATTATACAACTCTGGCACATGTGGATGGAGGTGTCTCTTCACTGGCAGGGCCGACTTCTTCTTCTGGGTGGTTATAACCACCTTTAATATATTCTGGGGCCAACTTCTTATTTTTCCTATCGCAATTATGTTTTGACCAATCCACAATAGGGAATTTGGTCTTTTACAATAGCCGACATGATCAATCCGCAATAGGGATTGATCTAATGATTAATACATCAATAATAATTAGACTAATCTTTGCAGTTACATTATTTCAACAGTTCGGAGGGCTCAATTTCAGGGAAGGTCACTCCTTCCAGCATCTCCCAAGCAATGATGGCAATGAGGATTAGCAGCCAACTGAAATGAAACTCGTAGCCCTGATATTGAGCTTCGTGGAAATATTGTTCTAATTGATTGATGAGATAGATCGCCTAGTTCATTTGCATCCCCTCAATGCATTTTCCTGCGTGGTCGACAACAAATCCCGTGACCTGCATTGGTCTGTTCTTCTTGACGAGCTTACCAGTGATCAATTGGCAAGCTAGGTGAACTGCGCCATTCTGAATGGAGGCTACCTTGTAGCCCCACTTCCCTTTCTCTACATCGACGTAGGTGTCTTTTATTGTCTATGCCAGGGCATGATCTGCAACCTTCCCTAGGAAAAAATCTTGGGGGTATGGTCCTTGCATGCTCAACCTGATGATCCGATGGATCAGCGACAGATCTACTATGATGTGCATGTCCAACCAAAGGTAACCGCCATGGAATCACGACAGCAGGAGATTAACGCACACATTAACCTCCTGATGTCTTCTGAAGTGTGGTATCTTCATCACATTGAGGATCATGGACCTTGTGATATCCAATGTCCAGGGTTGGCAGATTATCTTCGACTTCTTCCCCTTTTTCTTGGTCAAATACTTATGAGGTGAAAGCATGCCATAGTTCTTTGGATCTCCCAAGTTATAGTCACTGATATTCAACGTCAGAATCCTCTCCAACTACAGTTTGACTGGGCATATCCCCTTTGGAATGTACGCAGTGATCAATGTGTTTTCAAAATCCCTCAGGATGTTCTCACGACTCACTGTGCTAGCCAGAGGCGGGATGTAGTCGGGTAGGATTGATGGGATGAGGTTCGCATTTGCCAATTCACCACAATGCTTTGTTCATTTCTCAGCAGTGGGTCGGCTATATCGACGTTGCTCACTTGACAGGGATGCTTCCAATCCTCACACCGGTGAAGCTTGAATGCCTACGGACATGACCTTCTCATCCATGAGGTCTATTAGGATCTCTTCAACAAAATTTTCTACTGCGCTAATGTCATCCGAGATGCACGCTTGAGATCAGATATCTTAGGTTGGTGAACAAACATTGAAGGTAACAGAATGAGTGGCACAGTCTCAATAAGCATAGCGCGGTAATAGTCAGCTCTCTATGGGATCGAATAATCACTATTTGCAAAAGTGTTCATGGTAAGACATTCAATGGGTTAAATAGATAACATTGTAGCGGATCCCTACAATGGGTGGGAACGCCTCAATCAATGCAGTTCCCTCCATTATGGCACGGTCCCAATGATCCAATGGTGAACGTTCCAGCAATAACTACATTTCTAGTCGTTATGGAGCATTGTTCTAATGGTTAGGACGCCTCCAACGGTCATATTGCTTCACCATGGCGAAGTGACAAACTGCGTTTTTTTGCTATTCCGACGAGGTTCAAGTTTTGCGAGCCTTTCTTCTGTGAAGTCCTCGCTGGAACCTCCTGCAATTTTTCTAGTTTTGTTTTCTTCTTGCTAAGCATTCTATCTTTCTTTCTTGTGATCTACGTCTTTGTATTCCTCTTTCCATTCCTGTTCTTATCTCCTTTTAGCATAGTAACTTCACATTGTTGAGGGTCTTTCACAAGTTTCAAGGGTAATACTTCCTCTCTTACAGTTTCTGGAGTAGGTGCTCTACTCTCCTTCATGGACAGGTTCTTTAAGCCTTCTTTCGTTCTTTCAAATTTGACAGCCAGGTCTCTGGCCCTGAGTTGCTTCGACTTGTCCTCCTGTTCTTCTAGTAGTCGCGCTATTCTCCTACCCATGAAATCCCTTAATTCTTGTTTTTTCTATTCTATAGCTTCTTCTTCTTCTTTCCTTCGAATCTGGTCTTTCTCGATCCAAGTATTACCTAACAAAAGTGGAAATGGGGCATTGTTCTCAACAAACTTAATAACCTCAAATTATTCTTCAGTCGACGTTCCATGGAAAATAACAGGTACATTAGTAAGTCTTCCACATAGGGTTGTCATCTTTCCTTTAAACAATCTTATTCCTCCCAATGAAGGAACCATAGCAGGCTTTCCTAAGATTTCCCAAGTTCTTTATGTCATAATGTTCACCTGTGTTTCTGCATCCAATACACTATCTATGTTGAAGTCTCCTATTCTTATTTCTGTTTTCTCTTTCTCTTTTAAGGTCTCTGATAAACTGGTGTTTCTTTGATCATTCAATGTTTCTTTCATTTGTAATAATATAGTCTTTGATTCTTTCTGGTTCTTTATCATATCCTTAGCTTCTTGACCTTCTTCATGGTTTTCTTGTCTCATGCTCATCTTTTCAACTTTGGCGATAATTCTTGGACAATCCAAAACCTCGTGACCAATAGCTTTACGACAAAGACAAATAGGACCTGTACTAGGGCATGCCTTAGCAAGATGTCTCGGTCTTTTGCAACTATAACAAAGAGTCAATCCTCTCTTTCTCTTAAATGATCCCCAACCTTTTCTGTAGTGCGCACTGGGATCATAGTGATGTAACTACAAAAAATTCTTTCTAGGATCCTACATCCACTTGTTAGTCCAAAAATTCTTTCTATGCATAGGAATAACATATCTTTCACTATTTGTATCAGATCTATTCATATCATATCTTCTTTCTTCTATCTATGCCCTAGTTTTCAAGCTAGGAAAAAATCTATCAAACATACCTAGATTCATATCTTTGAAGAAAAAATTTCCACTTATCTTACCTTTCTCAGACCACAAATCTTTAAGATATTACCTCTTTTCTTCAGATCTGGTTCCTTTCTTAGCACATAGCTTCACAAATCAAGTAGATTACTACGCACTACAGCGGTAGATCTATGCACAGATATTTCTCTTTTCCTTAGTTCCCAACAATCATAGTTTCAAGTCCCAGCAACGGAACCATATTTTGGCATAGGGGCAAACCCAGGGTTCAATGCTTCAACAGGGCACCAACAAAACCCTAACTATCATCCCTTTCAGCAACACCTGCGAAGTAGATGAAGTCTCACCTGAGGTAGAGGCAGGGGGGGTTGCAAGACTCAAGTGTCTACAACCTAGCTGGGACACAGATCTTTGATCACAATACTTAACAAATCACTTAGCAGTTAACATTCATTAGTATTTAACCCTTATTCACATCGCAGGTGAAACCCTAATTACAGGGAAGCACAGTAATCAACAATATCTAACACATCCAAGCACTTAGCACATAAAAATAGATCAGATCTAGCATCCATTCACATTACTAAGAACTAATCTATTATATTAGTTGCATCTAACATACATAAATATAACAACACTAAGCATAAATCACATCAATCACACAAAGCAACCATAACACGGGATATATGTGGTTCACCCCTAGCGTGGGGCTGCACCCACCAACTCTTATTCTTCTTTATTAACTTTTGTCAATCTCCTTACATGCACAGACCATCAAAACCAACTCTGCATAGGACAGGAGATCTATGCACACCTCACCATATCCTCCTTCCCCGAGCTTGGCACAGCACAGAGCCTTTCCTACAATTACTTGCACTTAGCTCTACAAGTTCTAAATACACAATATGCACATAGCTAACTCAATCACATAGATCCAACTGCTTACATCCCTTGCACTTATCATAGCACCACATCTCTCCTTCTTACATCACCTAGCTTTCTATTTATATATTAAAAAATGGACCTAAACATGGGTAACACCCATGGGCTGACATCCCATACCCGTTACATAAACCCTAAACCCAAAAAGCCCACAAAAGGTTGTGAGATCCCACGATCTCTGCTTTGCCTGGGTGTTTTTCCTTTGACCAGCCTGTCAAAGTCCCAAAACTGGTCAAACATGACCCAAGTTCTCCAAAACTTGGTCAAGGGCCAACAAAGCTATAGAACATAAAAAGCAAGAATTAAAGGATTTCATGGCTAGGAGAATAGTGCGCTTAATAGAAGAACAGGAGGACAAGTCGAAGCAACTGAGGACCAGAGACCTAGCCATTGAAGTTGAAAGAACACAAGAAGGATTAAAGAACCTATCCATGCAGGAGAGAAGAGCACCTACTCGAGAAATAGTAAGTTAAGAAGTATTACCCTTGAACCCTGTGAAAGACCTTCAGTAGTGCGAAGTTACTATGCTAAGAGAAGATAAGAACAAGGATGGAAAGAGGAATCCAGAGACGTAGATCACAGGAAATAAAGCAAGAAAACTTAGTAAGAAGAAATCAAAGCTAGAAAAATTACAGGAGGTTCCAGAGAGGACTTCGCAGAAAGAAGGCTTGCAGAACTTGAACCTCACCGGAATAACAGAACAACGTAGACTGACACTTCTCCACGGTGAGGCAATATGACTGTTGGAAGCATCCCAGCCATTAGATTGATTTTATAGAATGTCTAGAAACGCATTTATTACCAAAAAGATCACCCTTGGACCATTGGGACCGCGCCACAATGGATGGAATCGTATTGATTGAGGCATTCCTTCCCTTTGGAGGAGTCTATTACTACGTTGCCTATTAATATGTCGCATGTCCCACCAAGGACACGTTTCAAATTGTGATTAGCCAAGCCCATAGAGAGTTGATTGCTATCACATTGAGCTTATTGAGACCTCGCCACACGATTTTCTTATCTTGAGTATTTGTCTGCCTACCCGAGATATCTGATCTCGAGCATGTATGTCAGACAAACTTAGCGCAGTAGAGAAGTCTGTGGAGGAAATCCTAATAAACATTATGGATGAGAAGGTCATGTCTATAGGAGTACAGGATTCATCAACGCAAGGATTGGAAGCATCCCCGTCAACTACGCATCGATCTAGGCCATCCCGAACTGTGACAAAGAAACGAAGCAAGAACCGCGATGAACAGGTGAATGCAAAGCTCATCCCATCGATCTTGCCCAACTATATCCTACCTCTGGCTAGGGTGGTTAATAGAGACAACGTCCTGAGAGACTTTGACTATACAATGATCACTACGTACCTCTCGAAGGGGATACGCGCAATTGGAACATAGTTGGGGTAGATTCTAGCACTAAAGATCAATGATTTCAACTTAGGAGACCGCAAGAATTATGGAATTCTCGCACCACATAAGTACTTGACAAAGACAATAGGGAAGAATACAAATATAGTTCCCCAACCATGGACCATGGACATTGCAAGGTCCACCATCCTTAACGTAATGAAGATACCACACTTTGACAGACATCAGGAGGTTAACGCATGCGTTAAAATCCTCCTGTCATTCTACCATGGAGGTTACCTGTGGTTGGATAGGCGCATCACTGTAGATCCGGCGTTGATCCAACAGATCACTAGATTGAGCATGCAGGGGCCAGACCCTCGGGATTTTTCTCTAGGGAAGGTTGCATATCGCGCCCAGGCACAGCAAATAAAAGACACCTGTGGTGATGTAGAGAAGGGGAAGTGGGTCTACAAGGTAGCCTCCATCCAAAATGGTGTAGTGTGCCTATCTTGTCAGCTGATAGCAAGAAATTGCGTCAGGAAAAATAGACCAATGCAGGTCACAGGGTTCATCGTCAACCTCACAGGAAGTGCGTTGAAGGCATGCAAATGAATTGGGTGAGCTACCTCATCAACCAGTTGGAGCAAGATTGTCGCGAAGCACAAGACCAGGGATACGAGTTTCACTTCAGCTAATTGTTGATCCTCATTGCCTTTATCGCTTGGGATATGATAGAGGGAGTGACCTTCCCTGAATTCGAGTCGTCGGAACCACTGGCCATGAGGTTCACTACCCTATGGTATCTGAGTGACATGGAAAAAAATGGCATTCCAATGCAGTATTCCATACCTATTATGTGCAGTTGAAGAAGGCCATTGATTCCTTCCCTCACATGACGTTGAATACACTCCATTGGTTCAGGCCAATAGCGAAGTTCCACGTAGAATGACACTTCATTTACATCACTGCGTGTGGGGACAAACATAAGAAATAGATCCAATCCTATTACAAACTCACCGAAGAAGATATGGAAGAAATCACCTAGGAATGGCCTACAGAATTCCTTGTACCAGTCGAGCAGACAGAACTCTTGAACCCTGATATCATCAGAAGTCCTGTAGTCACTCGAGAAGAATATGAAGGACGGAGCAATGCAAGGAAGAATAAAAATAAGGAAGAGGTGCAGGAAATAAACAGCGCATCAGAGGAAACTGCGTCAGAGTCACCTAGAGGAGAGGATGAAGTAAACCAAGAAGAGGAAGGGGAAGAATACAAGAAGGAATAGGGTGAAGTGACACCGCCTAAGGATCCCCTTATAGATGCTGAAACGTCAAATAAAAGGAAGGCTTCTCCGCAGAAACCCTCAACTAGAAAGAAGAGTTGTGTGAACAGACCTAAATCGCAGAATGTACTCACGGCGGATGATATTGACCTCATCATCGTAGTTGTATCAGACACCTCGGAGGACATTTTGCAGCAAAATAAAGCCAAACAGGAGACAATGTATGACAGGATCGAGAAGGAGCTCAAAGGGGTACAGCAGGCTCTCTATTCAAGCCACGTAGTGTCTACTGCGTCGTTGTCATCAGGGGGTACTGAAGTAGGAGATGAGCCTACCCAACTATGAAGATTATCAGATGTGACAAAGACTCGCCTTCATCGAGTACAGGATGAAAAAGAATAGGCCATAGAGGCCTTGAAGAAATAAAAGGACAAACCCCTCTAGCAGATTCAGGTTGCGAAGCAAGAGAAAGATGACCTCCAAGTGAAGTTTGAAGAGGATAGAGAATAGATCCAGAGACAGAAAGATCATCTACTCGTAGAGAAGATCAGAGTTAGAGAAGCAGTCCCTCAAACACTTTGCTCAATGCCAGGATTGACACCAATGGAAGAAGAAACAACCGATATCCAAGTGGGGAAGCTCGTTGAAGCCATTCAATAGCTCCAAGAAAGAGTAGTCGAACTAGAATTGCAAACAGTGTCGAGCACTCCGTAGGAAGTGCAATATCAAAAGGAAGAAACTTCTAGGAGCGCAGTAGAAAGAATCAAGGCATTGGCATTATAATGTAAACAATTGAGTGCCCAAAGTGCATAGACGTATGAGCGCCTTGCAGAGAACCCAAAACTAAGAACATTAGAAGCACAGCTCCAGGAGGCAAAGCAACAAGCATCGACAGTGCCAGCACAGCTGAAACTACTTTTAATGGTTGAGAAGATGAAAAGGTCACAGGAAAAATGCACAGTTCAACAGAACGTCCATGCCATCTAGAGTAGAGTCATGGAAGTGACCCAGAGACTCTAGTCGGTGCAGGATGAAGCCTGCACACTTTTTTAGGAGATCGAGGGACAAGGTGCACAATTGGAACAAGCGGTCACCACAGTAGAACAACGCTTGGAAGGCCCTGTCACTGAGACAGTCATTTAAGAGTTCACCGAGCAGGAGGCTCTGGCGAATCAGCAATTTGAGGAAGATCGAGCCAAGCTCGAGGCCTTCGAAGTAGAATTGCCCAGATCAGAGTGACTCGGGACGATTCACGGGTGAGTGTTGGGGGCCTGTTGGCCCTCAACCAAGTTTTGGAGAACCTTGGTCGTGTTTGACCATCTTTGGGACTTCGACAGGCTGGTCAAAGATGGAGCGCCAAGGCAAAGCGGAGATCATGGGATCTCACCCCCTTTTTCGGGATTTTTGGGTTTAGGGTTTATGCACGGGATGTCGGCCCATGGGTCTTACCCATGTTTAGGCCCTTTTTGTAATGTATAAATAAGTATCCTGGAGATGTAAGAAGGAGTTCGATATAGTAGGCCAATGTGCTAAGTGAAGATAGTTGTGAACGCTTTGTGCATACCATATGTAGAGACTTGTTGAACTAAGTGAAAGTGACTTATAGTGCTTTGTGTGCAGACTGTGTAAGGCTTTGTGCTCAGACCTAACTCGGGGAAGGAGGATCTAGCGAGGTACAGCAGATCTCCTATCCTATGTGGAGTAGGCTTTTTGGCTCTATGCATGTAAGAATATTGGAAGAAGCTAATAAAAGAGGAGAAGAGTTGGTGGACGTAGTCCCACACTGGGGTGAACCACATATATCATGTGTTGTTGTGATTTGTGCGATGTATTGATGTTGTTCATGTGTTTACTTGCTTAGTGCATTGGTATTGATGTATGATAGATAGATGTGTTAATATTATGTGCTTAGTATATGAATGAATGTTAGATCTACTCTGATGTTATGTGTTGAATGGTTATATATGCTTAGATCTTGATTAATACTGCGTTGATCTATGATTAGGGTTTATCATGTGATGTGAACAAGGGTTAAAGAATAATGAATGTTATTGGCTAAGTTATCTATTAAGTATTGTGATCACAGATCTATGTCCCATATAGGTTGTAGACACATGAGTCCTGTAACCCCCCCCCTTATCCTACCTCGAGTGAGACTTCATCTGCTTCGCAGGTGTTGCCGAAATGGCTGGTAGTTAGGGTTTTGTTGGTGCACTACTAAAGTGTTGAAACCTGGGTCTTCCCCTGTGCTAACACTATTCTTATCCAGGGATTGACTTCAGAGGAGACACTGACATCCCGTTACCACCAAGTTCTGCCTACAGATATATCGGTATGCCAAAGTTTTTTTAATATTTCATTTTTTTGTATTTTTGTATAAGAAACAAAAAACAATGGATGATGTCAAGTACTAACTAAAAATGTATTTGACGCAAACGTGGGTCCATGATGACTGGACGGACTTCCACAACACTGGTGGAAGCACTGGGGGGATGAGCCAGTAGGAGGGGATGTTGATAAAGTGCTTCAAAACATGCAGAGAAACCTGTCTCGTTTGATGCAGAGGATTCCCATGGTTCAAGTAGAGGATCTGTCAGAGGCGATGCAGTGACAGGTGGTAGGTGTACCCCATGCTTGGGTACAAATCTTTCGACGTCTCACAAACGCCATAGTATGATATCATGAAGCACATTCGAGGCCACAGGCGTAGATGTCATGACTATTGTATGATCGGTCATATATGTATTTTGAGGGTGTCAACCCCAATTTTGTACTATAACATCATATTTTTTGGAGAGATGAAATATATAAAAACATTGATATTTGGATTTACTTATATTACAATGTGTACATTGATGAAAGTGTTTTATTTTCTTTAGTTATGTGACAAATGCCAATCTAAAACAAAATTAGCATATGCATCAGATATATAATTAGAACTTTTAAGTATGTGATGATAAGTACTAAAATCAAAATTTTGTTCCAAAAATCGTACCCGCAAGAATCGTCAAAGTAGAGTAGGGTCACTCACATGATAAATGTCGTTCAACTGACATACTACTAACTGGGAGTCTAGGCGAACTTCTAAAGAGTGAATACCATGTGAAATGGCATCACGCAAAAGTTCTATAATGACGCTATATTCTACCACATTATTCGTGGATGGCCCTAGGAAAATGCCACCTGAAGACACCAGTAGACCCTCAGGTGAGTAAACAACCCAAGCGACAGAAGCCAAGTTCAATGTATGATGACTGGCCCCGTCTGCAAATCCTAAGTAGACCGAAGACTCCGTTGACATCTGCCAACCAAGGGAAAACTTGATAAGCAAGTTTAAGATAAAAAAAAAGGGGGAAAAGATATATACACTAAATTACATTAGTATACAAAGAGTTACACCCAAGCTTGGGGCTCAAGCATAATATCTTTTCAAATAGAGCCCATTCCTGGGCTCAACCAGCATGTTCCCTTCATAATCTTCTAATTCATAGGCTTCTTTTTCTAAGACACATCGCACGATATAGGGACTGTGCCACATGGGTTTGAACTTGCCTACCCCCAGTGGTTCTTTGGCTTGGTCATATAGAAGGACCAAGTCACCCTTAGTGTACTATCAAGGACAGATAAACTTTTTATATTGGACCTTGACACATATTTTATTTGCTTTGATAGTCGTGGAGGCATCTCGATGCTGCTCATTTAGACTCTCTAGGTGTACGAGGCATTGTTCAAGATCAGAAGTGTCAGGTAGGAGCGCAATTTCCAATCTAAGAGAAGGTATTTCGCATTCAATAGGTAGGGTGCACTCTACACCGTGCACTAATTGGAAAGGAGAAAAACTAGTGGAAGTCTTAACCGAGGTTTGGTATGCCCATAGTGTTGGATAAAGCATGATATGTCAGTCATATTTTCTCTGGATGATAGTTGTTTGCAACATCGTCTTGAGAGACTTGTTTACGGCCTCTACTTTTCCATTTTCCTGGGGGTAGTAAGGGGAAGAATGAACATGTCTAAAACCCCATTTTGATGCTAGTTCTTTCATTATTTCATTCTAAAAGTGGCTGCCATGATTAGTGACAATATCACTCGAGATTCTGAACCTGGCTATAATTTGATTTAACATGAAGAAAACAACAGTATTACCATCATATTTAACTATAGGCATGGCCTCGGCCCACTTAGTAAAGTAGTCTACAGCCACAATAATGTGTTAATATCCCCCAACCGACGTTGGGTTGCAATCCACAAAATCCACTCCCCACTTGGTGAAGGACCAACGGTAATGACTAGATGGAGAGGGACTAGATGTGAGTGCATTTTCCGATTGAACACCTAGAAGGGGTGACACTTCTTAATCACTTCGATGCAATCTTTAAAAATAGACGGCCAAAAATAACCATCTTGCAAAATTTTCTGGGTTGTTGCAAGCCCGGATAGATGACCACCACAAGCCCCACTATGACAATCATTCAGAACAAACTCAGCTTCTTCGTGATTCAACCAATGATGAAAGATACTGTCCAATCCTCGGCGATACAAAGTATCACTGATGATAAGGTAGTTCTTATCTTGGTATCGTATACGTCGTCGGTCATCTCTTGAGAGATGCTAAGGGAACTTCAAAGTTTGAAGATAGACAACAATATCTCCATACCAGGGGTCTGACGACGAGACAAGGAAAATGTGTGCATCCGCAAATTAATCAATGTGAATAACATCCTCATCTAACCGATGGAAGTCAGATATTAACTTTGCAAAAACTAGTGTTTTTTTGGATTTCGTAGAAGCGAAGTCGAGAACAAATTCTTGTAAAATGAAAATCCATTTATTTTATTTTAACACTATGATACACCTAGTAAGGACGTATTGAAATGGATTGACATTGGCAACCACAGTAGTTTTGCAAAGAAATATATACTGTCATAATCGTTGAACTGCATGAATGGCAGCCAAAGCTAGCTTTTCAACATGAGAATATTTGAGTTTAGGGCCGACTAAGTTTTGACTAAGATAGTAAATGAAGTGCTCACAGAGCTCATCATCCTCCTAAACCAATACCATACCAATCGTCTCTTTAGATGCGGCGACATAAAGAAATTAATCTCTACTATAGTCCAGACACTTCAACAGAGACGTCGATACCAAGGCTTTCTTCAAAGAATCAAAGGATTCTTGAGCTCGCTCATCCTAGATAAAAGGAGTGTCCTTCTTTAAGAGACACATGAAACCCTTAGTAATATTGGCATAGTTCACTATAAACCGTCGTAAAAAGTCAGCTTTCCCCTGTAAACCTTGAAGTTGATGAATAGTGTGCGAGGGAGGCAATCGAAGTATTGCCTCAACCTTTAACGGATCTACCATGATCCCAATCTTAGAGACTAAAAATCCTAGAAGTTGACCCGATCTAATGCAAAAGATGCATCTATGAGAGTTCAAACGGATGTGATAATGATGAAATATTTCAAAAACTAGCCAAAGGTTTTTAGGGTGATCCACTCTCTTACGGGGGTGAGCAGCGAGATCGTCGAGATAGGCTTCGACTATATGCTTGAGATCGTGAAATACAAAGGTCATAGCTCATTGGAAGGTTTCTCTGGCGTTCTTAAGGCCAAAAGGCATCTTCTGGTATGCGAATGTACCCTAAGGATGAATAATTGTCATATTATGTTGGTCCTTAGGCTTAATATGAATTTTTTTATACTCTAAAAATATGTCCATAAAAGAAAAAAATTGCCTCCCACACATTCATCGAGAATCTGATCAATGAAGGGCGTCGAGAAGTTGTCTTTGGGACAAGCCTTATTCAGGTCACGAAAATCCATGCATACGCGGATGGTTCCTTTGTTTTTATTTACAGGAATGGGATTGGACATCGATTTAGTCAAGGGAACTGGGTAGATAAAGCCAACATTAAGCAGCTTTTCTACCATTTCCTTAATAGCAAGGGCCTTCCTAGGATTGAAAACTCTAAGTCATTGTTGAATAGGCTTAGCATCCGGGTAGGTTTTAATATCATGTTTGATAATTCAAGGGTCGAAACCATTCATGGCCTCTACTAAAGCTTCATCTGAAGGTAAAGTATCATCAAGAAAGTCATGTGAACAAGATGATGAAGTGGACCACATGGGATCGAGAATAGGATCCTCCTCATTCGTCTGCGAGGTAACATAATTTGAATCAGCGAAAGAGTCAAGAACAGCCTCATACGATATCTTTGCTACTAATAGTGGCATGTCCATTCTAGTATGTGACTGACCTTCACAAGACGCAATTGAGGAAGATAGGGTCCAAGGATCGTTAAAATATGAAGTGTGGAAAGGAACAGACCTCATTGACGAAGTATACCTACTAGAAATGGCATATATATGATGAATCGGTGCCATGAAGTCGAAGGTACCCATAAGGGATGAATACATTCGGACATTGATATTCTTAGTTGTCGACTGAGAATTTCTAGTCACAGGGATCGATGGTCCAACCAATGCATTGGGGCTAGCATACGCAAAGGAAAATTGGTCGATTTTCATGATCTTCTCGTCATTAGGAAAGCAAAGAGTATGGAAGACGGACAATACGATTGCAGTAATAGCATAAGTCCAATTGCATCCTAGTAACAATTTATAGTCAAGGGGTGCATCAACCACCTTGACATCCACCTCTACCATCTTCCCACCTAACTGGACCGCGAAGGCAAGAAGAATATCGTGAGGGCGGAAGGAACGACCGTCAAAATCAGTCAACATGGTCGGAGATTGAGAGAGGGTCGGAGAGTTGAGGGCTTTCCAATAGACCAGGGACATCACACAAGTTGCAGTGCCTTCATCAACAATAGTACGTTTGATGGTATAATTTGAGTAACCCATGTGCATTTGGAATGCCACATGGTAAGGAAAGCAAGGCTTCACATCCGTAATGTCAAACTTGATAACTTTAGAGCCACAAGGATCTAGAGTTCCTAACGCAAATAAAAAGGAATTCCTTTGTGAAGGACACATTTGGAGTACCTCCAGAGCCAACATCGCACAAGGGGTTTGACCCAGATCCTCAATAATAGAGTAATTATGGGTGGCTCTAGTATTAGGATTATGGGTAGATCGCTTGAGTACTCCTTTCGAAATATGAGGCGAGGGATCTAGTTTTTTGATCTGTAAAGGCGTCTCTGGAGAAGGGGGAGAATCTATACCAGGTGTAATATGTGAAGAATTGTAACCATGAGACCGAGTGGCTACATTAACCTCATATTTAACCATATTGATGCATAGACGGTCACGGTCTTGTGCCGTTGGGTTTTGACTCCCACTTGCCACATTTCTGGCATTCGAAGAGCTCAAGGCCATGTGTTGATTATGTGGAAAAGGATTAGTCATCGCAATGGGCGGTAGAGATAAAATCCCCGCAGATTCCTCAAGTTTGGGGCATAAGTGGGTAAGGTGATCATCTGTACAAAGCTTGCAGGGAAACTTCACCTTCCACCTTTCTTTCTTTCCCTCACCAACATTATTATTTGACTTCTCATTATTATCGTTTTCCTTGGGTTTATAATTATTCTTCCCACCCTTACGATTGTTAGCACGTCCTTTCTTTTTATTCCCTCCTAGTTGTTGGTTACCATTCGGATTGGTCAACGATTGCACAGAATGTACATTCGTCGACTGAGTGGGAGTGGAGGACATAGATGAATTTGTCCCTCCTACAGATTGGTTTAGAGACAACTCTTTCAAATGGCTTGTCACCAAGTCTGCAGATCTCACATTGGCAGAGCCTACAATGCCATCGGCATGAGGCCCTGGATTTTTTCTAGGGTCATAGTTTGACCTTGGTGCATCTGGAAGAATCTCGTATAACATCCTAAACTGAGCATATATAAGATCTAACTATTGGGCTTTAAAAATAACTTCTTCCTCAGATGTAACCCCGGATGTAAAAACATCCTTCGAAATATAAGGTTGTAGAGACTTAAGGAACCACTCTAGTAGGAATTATGGGGGTATGTAGGCCTTGATCAACCTCTTCCATCTATTCCACTCTTGGATGTGATCCGAGATATGGGTGGTTTTTTCTTGACGGAAGGCCGACAGAAATTCTATGCCAACATTGTAACGAATCGGCAATTGGAAGTGGTTGAGGAAGACTAAAACCATCTAATTAAAAGTTTTGTACATCCCCCCTAGTAGTTATATATACCATTTCACAGTGACCCCCGTAAGGGTGTGTTGAACTAATATTAAACGAATAAAATCGTCGTTAAGGGAGTTCGAAGAGCACAAAAAGTGAAAAGTAGTGACATGATCACCAGGATCCTCACCAGTCTTGCCTTCAAATTTTGGAATATCTGAAGGAAGCTTGGTGGGGATGGAGGGCCATGTCGGATCATGACGTACATGGTCATTCATTAATCTAAAAAATTTTGGTATATTGAGTGTGGCCAGAAAAGGGAGACGGGGTTGTGGCATCTGGCCCCAGGCTCCCTGGAAAGATTGTTGTTGGGGAATCGCAGCCCATCTAGGGTTCTGGTATGCACCATGTCCCTGTCTAGGATTGTAAGACCCTCCTCTGAACTGATTCATGAGGTGTTGGTTGGGCACCATTCCAGTAGGAATGTTATGATGAGGGTTGTAAAAATTTCCCCCAGACGGAGTGGCTCCAAGTTGGGGGTTGCCCAAGGTATGAAATTGACCTCCTTCGGGTGTGAATATAGAGGATAATGTTGGATTATTCATGTCAAATGTGTTGGTTAGAATCGCTACAAAGGAGGTAGGTTTAAAGAACGGACCATAAGCAACAGCTTTTCCGCCAGGTTGACCACTCCATCGAGGAGCATTAGGACCAGGATTAGACCCGGGGTGAAAAGGAGAAAGGCCTTCAACTGTAGGATTCATTTATGGGATATGAGCACCACCAAATGAAAATGGAGTATGTGGAGGATCCATGCCCCCAAGTCCAATATTAGTATTCGGATTAGATGTCAGGGTGGAGGATGGAAATTGCGATGTGAAATTTGGCATACCATAAGAAAAAGGGCTAGAGGTCGTAGTAATGGACTGAATATTGTAGCCTGGCGAGTGACAAAGGGACCCAAAAGGTTTTGTGGCTATAGGTTGAGAATTCACTATAGGACTGACATGAGTGATGATAGGAACCTCTGACACTACTATCGTTGTGGTTGAAGGTGTCGAAGGAGTACTATTAACTATAGTGGGTATGGGAGTCAAAGGGATCCCAGTATCTTTTTGAAACAATTCAATACTCATCCTTGTATGATCACAAGTCTGGTAAGTGGAGGTGTCTGTACCACGTTTGATAAATTTACACTTTTTAGAAGGCAAAGACTCAAGATGCAGTGGTAATCGTAACAAGTGGCAAGATCTGCAGGGAGGATGGTCTAGCTCCACGATGACCCAAGACTTGAGATATAAAAACAAATCCTAAGGCCAACTAGTAATCAAAGAACACACCCAAAATAAACAAAATGCCAATATGCACACAAACAGGATAAAGTGGTTGAAAGGGGCCTCCCTCCCTAAAGTAGGTATGCCTCGCCCAAGAGGGGCCTGAGACTCCTTGCAAAATATCGGAGGTATCAGAATCAGTTATAAGGTCCCTCATGGTCTTAACAACTAGTCGGTCATATCCCCCCTGATATTTAATCCTCCATAAAGGTTGTGTGTTTTCCGACCCTTATCTGACCCAGGGTACCTACAAAATAACCCCTGCAAGTAACCTATGTGGTACCTATGTTAAGAAACTAAGAAACAGTGATATAACTGATGCATAGATGAACAGTCGTAAGTCAGGTCTACGGTATGGGAAGGGTACAAATCCCAAAACTTAGAAATCACCACCTCTCACAAAGGTAAAGGTACTAGCAAGATCCCCATATACGAATATATCCCCTCAACTGACCTCACACGACCTCGTGCTTAACTCCGGTGTAAGTAGAGCCTCCTGACATCACCAATTATACAATGGATTTCACCACTCCCTTAGTCAGACACATTTGTTGATTTAATAGCCCTGGAGAAGTTTACTCATAATATCCTATTTCAAGGCTCTAAATCTTAAGCTAGTTTGTGCACCCTAGAAAATAAAATTGTTTCTAATCAATTTTAAATTATCAGCGTTGCTCTTAGTAGCCTTTCTTACTCAAAAAGGTGTGTTAGTGAAGTTGATGATGTTATGACTCAACAAGTAAAATAAATGAATATGAATAAAATGTAAAGTCCTAACTTGAATTCCCAATGAATGATACGCTTTTAAATATGCAATTTTCAATTTAATTCTGCAATTCAAACTAAAATGCAATCTTTTCATACATGTGCTAAGATTAATGATAAGTAACCAAAATATCAAATGCCAACAATGCAAAACGTTTAATATTTTTGTATTTTCAATATAAAAGAATGGAAATGCAAGGACAGAACATCATCTTGATATAAAGATTCTACTGAATGTGATCAGAGACAAACCAAGTAGGATATCAAGAAGCAAACACCCAACCCTAGATGTAAGGACAATCAATGAAAAGGATGATGAGAAAGGCACCGCCCAAAAATTCAACCAAAGAAAGGTTTCCTATCACTTTGTAGGTGATTAATAGTCATAACAGATACCTAAGAAGACTCAGCAACCATCAAAACTTACCCAACAAACATCAAACTCAAAAACCAAGCACACAAGAAAGATGTACACGACTGTTCAGGAGAAAACCATGTATATATGCCTCTTGCAGAAGGAAAGAATATGTATGTATGCGATTGTTAATTAAAAACCTGCGTATATGTGTTAAAACACTGCCAGGTTAAGGATAAGGCTAAGAAACTCAGACTCAAAATGAACAAAGGCTATCAAGAAATCAGATGACAAGAAACTCAATATAAACGAGAGCAATCAAAGAAGAAAAACACTCCAAACCCCGAAAACAAGATCCTATCCCCAGTATGGTCGCTAATTTTGTTACGAGGAAAATCTCTCTATGGCATGGGGTAAACCACAACAGACGGAAATGACTGCAAAAATCAAATCTAATCCCAGGTATGCTATATAAACAAATATGCTAACAAGACAAGATAAATAGCCTACCTCGTCCAGACGTTTGACGAAGTCCACCGTTGAGCACTTGACCCAAAACAATACACCTGCAACTTGTCCTCAACAACCAAGAAACAAAATCATATGGTGATAATATATAAAGTTAGCACATTCAATAGAATAATCCATCAATATTCATAACAAATATGCCCATGGAATAATAATTCAAATATTTGCAACACTAATTGGATGAGAAAAGAGTATTTCTATTAAAATGTAATCAGCAAAAGTGAATGAATTACAAACTTTTGTGTCAACACGGTTCAGAACCGAGAAACTAAGTCCCTTCCAGTTGGGCCTCCACCACTTCAATCCTCCACTAAAGGAAATCTCATATAAGAGATACAATAAGGTTCTCAATCAAGTAGGGAAGAGCTTGGGGGTTGAACAATGTGTTTAGACTTAAAAGGACAAAGGGATGCAGACTCAATATGAAGTGAATAATTTCTCCAGAGTAACTTTGCTGTCAAAGTTGACTTATTCTTCTATTTTCCATAGCTCAAATATGGCCCATTTATAGTCTTCAAATGGAACTGAAGGGTCGATTCGAAACGTTTCCAGTATATGGTAGGTCAAGGATCATGGATCTCGTGACGTGACATGGAAACCTGACACTATTTTTAAATTTTGGGCACACAACCCGATGTACATGGGTTGTAATGGTGAAAACTGCGTATACACATGGTGTATAATAGTTAGGGCATGTATATATGGAAAATTATTGTTTTTAGCTCTGGGATTTGCAAAAAGGGACTCCAAGTCTGCATAGGGAAATGGAAAAAGGCCTTTTGAGCAACTTTGCATAGGGTGAGGCAAATATTTCTATAACAAAAATAAAACCAGATAATGTTAAATCAGAGCATAAACATTAATTTGGGGTTTTCTTCTTCATTCATGAACAAGAATCACAATGTAAAATAAAAAATAATATCTTACCTCTCTTTTTATTTTTATGAAACATGGGATTCGAAATCCCCAAATCATTGTAGATTTACCATAAAAATTTAGCGGAAAGAAACCGACTTCCTGTAAACTATGGCCATGAAACCCCATTAAAAACTCAAGCCATCCAGCCTTATGGAGCATGAGATAGCAATCTTTGGAGTCATATTTGGATTCTGAAGAAAATATAAATTCAGACCATGGTATTTCGTTGCCCCTTTTGATTTAAATTTCATATCAATACAAATGGGCGGATAAAGAATTTTCTAGAAAACTCTTTCTTAGAAAATCCTTCGTATCTCTAAAATTCTTCATGTTTTTGGAAAACTGCTCATGATTCATGTAAAATGGCCCATTCTGGAAATGGGTTTTCGTTGGTTTCCATAAATTCTCAAGCATTTTTTCATAGTGCATCATGCACAATTAAAACTATGTTATGGCACGAATTCAACATTTTTCAGAACTTATTTGTGAGATCCCATCATTTCCAACTAATAATCTTCATGCTTTGTTGCAAACTTAGTTCCTAGAGGTTCAAATTTGGAGATTAAACCTATGATAAAATACTCAATATAACTCAGGAAAGCTTGCAGGGAAAAATATGTGGTGACTATATGAACGCGGATTCAAATATAACAAACCCTCACTCACAGACATATGAAAACCCTCATGAATGGTAAAACATGAATATAATGAAATGAAAATTACCAAATGACAAGATCTATGCATGTACCCACCTTCTCTCTACGTTAATTTGTTCATTAATTCGAAATTATGGCAAAGTATGGAGAGGTGTACTCGCCCAGGAGATAGAACAAAGAAAAATGAGGTTTAAAATTGACATTTAGCAAAGTTATTCATCGAAACAATAACCCATTAAGTCATATGAGTGATAAAGCATCCAAGCACTCAAGTCATAACATGATCTCATAAATTTAGGAACATTTCCAAAAGGTAATGATAAATCTTCTGATATGCTTCCCAACGCACATGGTATATGATGAATTTTAAAATGGTAATGTTCATTAGTTTTAGGATAGGAGATGAGCATTTAATTGCAATAATTAAAGATAGAGAAAAAATTTCTCAAATTTAATTACTACTACAGCTCATATCAAACTCTCCAATTATAATATAAACAAAACCAAAATATTAAAAATATCAACTATCAACACTCATGAAAACTTAGAGCTTAACCCATTCAAAAGAAAACTTAAGTGTTTACAAGCCAAGGAAATTCTGAAGCCAACATTAAACACTCAATATTTAATACAAACATAATCATGAAGTCAAAATTCTGAATGTAATGAGCAATGAGAGTTTTGAAATTATCTCGGTGACTAAATCAATAGTTCAAATCATATATAAAACAATAAACATCATATAATATGATATGACATTAGGATGGTTTCGAAAACAAAATCTTCTTGAATTTCATGTTCAAAATCATGAAATTCAAGAGGTTGAATATTCAGTCAATTCATATGAAAGATCAAAACATGAAAAGGTTTCAATGCTAAGCCTTGATATTCATAAAAGATCTTAAAAAAAACACATATTTACATAGTCAAATAAAGCAAAAAATCAATCATTTTAAAAGAAACTTTCAAAAAAAATTAAGGGGCCCAATTTTTCTTATTAATCATTAAACGCAAATTTGGGAAGTTGTTGTACGTGACAACAATTGGCGACACGTGAGGAAGAAACAATTATCTCTAGCTTAAAATGATAGGATTAGATTTATCAAAGGTTGAAATGAAATATTTTCAACAATTTCTTGCACACTGTATGATTCTCAAAGTTCCCACATAAGACAAATTCGAAGTAAAATAAGATTTTAGAGATGAAAGGATTTGAATGCCTAATTCCAATACAGTGAATCCAAACGTAGGGAAAATTCATTAACTTTTAATTACACCTCTACTTTTGGACAACAAAAATAGCTAGCAGGTAATTAAATATTAATATGCATCTGTTTAAAAATTACCTCTTTACCCGACATTACTTCGTTGCCAGTAGGCCTGTTTGGTACCCCGACAAAGTTGTCTTAGTACCATGTGTGCATTTACCCGCTTCCAGCGAGCCTGTTCAGTACCCTGGCAGGTTTACACACATTTCCCACACAAATGTGCTTTCAACTCTCTAATGACACCTTTTTTATTAATTTATTTGGAAAATTGTTTTTAGCAATTATATGAAGAGAGCGGGGTGGTACATGAGGTTTTTTTTCTTTCTTTTTTACTTAAAGGATAAAATGCAATACCATTTAAGTATGACCTCACTAGTTTCTCTTTGTCTTCCAAAGTAGAGGTTTTAATTGTGGTGGGGACGGGAATTCACTATAAATTAGCCAAAGCTCTCAATTTCTTTATATATCCAGCGTCAGAGTTTCAAGTAATGATTGAAAATGGAGGAACTATCAATTGCATAGGAAAATTCCATAAGATCAATCTTACTATGGGGGAATATGTAATTAATAGTCCAATGATTTCTATACCCATGGGTGGTTTTAATGTTGTACTAGGATTCAAATGGTTACAATCATTGGGAACAATGGCTTTTAATTTTCAAGAAATTTTCATGATATTTTCGTTGGAAGGAAAGGAAATTGAGTTAAGAGGTATCACAAGGAAACCCACTAAGGTGATAAGCTCTAATGGCATGACAAAATTATTAAAAAAGGGGCATCAGGGTGTAATGTACATCTATTCTCACTAGATGTTTAAACATCTAAGCCATCTATTCCCCTAGATCTCCAAGGGGTCTATTATCACCCTATAAATTTTATGTTGATTTATGGGTGATTTTGTAGCGCTTTGCAGTATGCGCTCATATCGTAGTGCCAGAGATTAAAATGTTAAAGTGCTCATGGCACTGAATGCATTGTTTATCATATCAAAATATTAGTTTCCTTTGGAAAAAATTTATAATTTTGTCTCACTTATGTTTTTGGGCTTGCTAAAGTTTATATGCAGGGTTTAATGAAGTTTTATAAAAAGGGTGGGCCTGAGACCCAATCTCCACTAAGTTATCAAAGTCCACAAGCATCAAGTCTTGAACACTAAGTCCAACACCTAAGCAAGTTATTGTTTTAATTTTAAAAAAAAAGGGTTGGGATTAAGTTATCAATCCCTGATCTCTATGGAACCAAGGGTGCAATCATCCAACCAAGACCAAGTGCAAGCAAGCCATGAGGAGGAGAGTCCAGAAGGAGCACCCAGATAGAATCATCGTATTTTTATTCTATAATTTGAGGATCGGTCTCTGCCTATGTTCACCAGTGTTTTCACACACACTTTACTAAGTATGCCCTGGAGAACAATGCAAACTGTTGAAACACACACTGACATTGAGAGCGGGGTGAATCAGTGTCGAGAAATTTTGGCTACTTTTCACACTTTCATAGATTAACTAAATTAACTGAATAAGATATATGTAGTTCAATTAATTATTCATAAACATGTATAACACAAATTGTATGAAGTAGATAAAATATCATTCTTGTATTTATTTAACTTGAACGAATACAAATAAAATCAATCATTTAATATCTTCAACTTCAACTGAATATGAGAGATCCAACTCTCTGATACAAGACCCAACTTGTAGTTCTCATATCCAACTAAGAAATGAGGAATCCAACCATCATAACAAGACTCAGCTTGTTGATCTCAGATCCAACTGAGATGTGAGGAATCCAATCCTCATGACAAGACTTAGCTTGTAAACAAGAACCACCCTGATAGAATGAATTTTCATTCAATCCATTATATATATATATATATATATATAGACACTTTCTTCCCTTCACATTCCTTTACTTATATAGTCCTCCAAAGGGTGCCACTTTGAAACAATGTGTCCTTTTGGAATGAAACATTGCACCCTTTCATTTAATTAACACAAATGGTAACTTTTATTAATTGATTTTTGTACAGCAATATAGACAATGATTTTCATATGAAGATTCTAGAGTGATGTAAATGAATTTTAAAATTCTATGACATGGGTTTTTGCAAAACATGCCCAATTAGCCAACACATGGGAAATTTCTCCATAAAGTGTGTGAGGTGGCTATTACAGGAGGTTATTTGAAGGAAACTTGCCCAGATTTTCCTTTCATCCTCGGATGCCAGATCGACTTCAGTATATATTACCTTTTCTTGAATGTCTAAATAAGCCTCCGCATATCTCCTTTGTTGGTGATTATTTAAACTCAACTTGTAAACATTTTACTTGATGGTTATATTATAATCGGTTCCCTCTCAGCTACTAGTCAATAAATATTTAACTTGGTCTCACCCTTTTTCGTATTTGCTTCCTCATTCAACCGACAAACATCTTTTTGGTCGACTCAACTAGGAGAATTTTCGACTTGAGTATTTCAATTATAGTCAACCCATATTGCTTCAACCTCGACCTGACTTGTATTTAATTTTTCTTCGACTTCAACCTTTATGTTACTTCTCTCTTGGACTAACTCAACTTGAAAGAAAACTGACTTGAGAAATTCGACTTTGGTTGTCTTGACTTGCTTTGTTCGATTTGTATTTCCTGACTCAATTTTCCTTCAACTTCGACCTTTAGTTGGTCGACTTGTATTTGACTCGTCTTGAAATTGATTGACTTGTCTTCTCCAACTTCTGTCAATCTGCAAGCTTGTAGTTGGTCGACTTGTCTTCTACTCTTCTTGCAGCCAATCGACTTCCAGATAGTCGACCTTATTGTTGTTTGAATCGACTCAACTTGTGACTCGATGGTGTCAATGCTTCCTCACCAAACATCCACCATTGACATTATGTCTCATCTTTAGACTCTTCTTAAATTGATATTTTCTTAATCACTTTTAATGAACCATGTCTTATTAACTTATTTATTTGTGATTTTTATGGATCCATATTGGATTATCCATTTACCCTTTTTATATGGACAATTTCTTCACAGTTTATTCTTTTGTGCATGGATGTTAATGAAATAATCTCAACCTTATACAATATAGGATGAGTGTATCAAGATCATACAATATATTATTCAATATTATCTTTCTATTGATATTCAAGTCACCTTCATAACATTATGTCCAATATTGACTATGCTTGACATTCAAGTCACCTTCATAACATTATGTCCAATATTGGCAATGCTTGACGTTCAAGTTACCTTCATAATAGTATGTCCAATATTGACAATGCTTGACATTCAAGTCACATTCATAACAATATGTCCAATATTGACAATGCTTCTCAAACCCATCAATTAATGATACTTCACCTATTTATCAAGGTTGACATCAATGACAACCAAATTGCCAACAATCTCACCCTTTGTTATTGATGGTAACCTTAGTAAAACAATCTTACTTCCCTTGTGAAATGTATTATGTATTTTGAGTCCTTTGAGCTGACTTTATTTTACTCTTTATCTCTCCCCCTTTGACAACAATGACAAAGGGAATATTTCTCTTCCCCCCTTAGATGATTCTCCCCCTGAGGTGATGTTCCCCCTGTCTTTGTCCCATTTATTTTGGACTTTGTTTTTATTGTTTATCTCTCCTCTTTTGACATCAATGACAAAGGAAAGAAAACTTGYATAGHTTTTCTCCCCCCTRTGAATGTTCTAGTTGTTATCTCAATCTCTTGGGATTTTTGTGTTCAAATAGGGTTTTACTGTCTTCTCCTTTGTCATAACCGACAAGGTTGTGAAGCTTACTGATCTTCTTGATCTATTTCTTCTTCTTCTTGATATTATTTAGTTCTTTGATTCCAAGAGATCTTTATTTTTATTTCATATCATTAATAAATTTGTTATGTTCATACTCTGTCTTTATATATTTTGAACTCATTTTGTTGCTTTCTTCTTTAGATATTGTTTGTTTTATTCATCACACTATTCTACAGACTAATTTGTTTTTGAGAGTTCATCATCATAACCATTGTTTTGTGCACCATAATATTCTTCGTATTGTTCTTTATAAATTATTCTTCCTTGAGATTGTTCCTCTTCATATGCGAAGCTTTGAATTTTGCATTCCTTGTTAGGAGTTTCATCTATCAATTTATTGTTATAAATTTCTTCATTTTTAGGTGCAAGATCTTCATCATCTTTCTTGCTTTCTGCTTCATATTTTATTCTCCATATCTTTCCATAAGGCACTCTATTTCATGAACTTTTTTTTCTACATTTTTCCTTTGAGATTTATCCTCTCTTATTTTCTTCTAAAGTTCATTAGATTTCCTTCCTGACTTGTATGAATTATTTTTCATGGGTTGTCTTCTTGATTTCCTGCAGTCTTGGGATTTGTGCCCAAACTTATCACAGTTGTAGCATCTCATGGTATGAAAAAAAATTGTTGTATTCCTAACATAGTTGCATCTCCAACATCTCATTAAGTTATTGGACCTTTCTAAATTTTTCTTTTCAGGAATCTTGCATTCCAATGCTTTGTGACCAAAGTTTTTACAAGAAAAGAAATAACCATTGAAGGTGTTTCCATATTCGAGTCTGATGTGACATGAGAAGTTTTCCTTTTGATATGTTTCTTGTTTTTTACCTTTATATCTTCCTCCTTTAACAAAGTTCATGGTTTGTATTTGGTTTGTGATTGCACTTTCTCCTTTAAAGGAGGATAATCATTTCTCATGTTTGTGAATGGTGTTCCACTTGCCACCTTATTTCTTATTGTACCCAAGACCAATTTTTTCATCGGTTGGTCTTTGACTGCTCTAGATCTTATCCAGGATGGATGATTTGTTCTGGAGTTTGACAATTGTTTCTATCTTTTCGCTCTTCTTTTTGAGGTTGATAACTTCCAATTCCAACATATGACATGTTTCTTCATTTTTATTCAACTGGATCTTCAAGTCTTCTTCTATTTCCTTAGCCTCTTCAAGTTGAGTCTTTAGACTAATGACTATTTCTCCTGTCTCATCCAATACTTATGTGCATTTATTGGTTTTTGCATATGTCTTCAACAATTCTATTTCTTTTGTTAGATCAACAACTCCAGTCTTCAATATTTTGATTTCTTCCTTGTTTTCTAGTTGAATCCTTTTGAGGTTGATGACTTCTAATTCCAGCGTGTGGCACGAATCTTCATTTTTAGTCAACTAGCTCTTCAGCGTTTCTTCACTTTCCTTAGCTTCTTTAAGTTGAGTCTTTAGACTATTGACCATTTATTTTGTTTGTTCTAATTATGTTGTGCATTTATTGAGTTTTTCATATGCCTTCAACTCATTCATTTCTTTTGTTAGATCAACAAATTCAGTCTTTAATCTATTGATCTCTTCTTTTTTGTCTTCTAGCTGAATCCTTTGTCCTTTCTCTTCATGGTTGTTAGATTGAACTAATTGTTGTAGTAGCAACATATCTTTCTTTTGAAGTTTCTCCAACTCTTCTAGAGTGCACATAGTTGTGTATTCAATATTGTCAAGAGCCTCCACAGGAACTTCAATATATATACCATTTCCTGGTTCCATACGAATCTCTTCTAATGCAGCTATAACATCAGTCTTAAGATTTAGTATTTTTTCTTCGATGATTACTGAGGTATGCATCAATTCCTTGATGTATTTGTCTTCTTCATTGATGACTAGGGATTGCATCAATTCCTTGTTTGATTTATCTTCTTCTTTGATGATTGGGGATTGCATAAATTCCTTGTTTGAGTTGTCATCTTTATTTATGACTGGGGATTGCATCAATTCCTTGTTTGATTTGTCTTCTTTATTGATGACTGGGGATTGCATCAATTCCTTGATGGTATTGTCTTATTTTTCTGTGTTTTCTACTTTACTCTGATAAGAACTCTCTAGTTGGAGCCATAA